>QQOI01000101.1:0-149609 GCA_009729435.1 Phytophthora fragariae | reverse complement strand
TCCAGCGTGCGTTTCGCGTTTGTGATAGGCTGTGGTGTGCTTGTTTGTGTGCGTGTTGGCGGTGTGAGTGGTCAGCCTTCCCATATAGTCTAGGCGGTTAGGATAGCTGGCTCTCACCCAGCAGACCCGGGTTCGAGTCCCGGTGTGGGAACATCTTTGCTCTTCTTTGCTGCTTCCCCACTCTTCTTTTGGCCGCTTTGGACGGCCGCCGCAGCCTCGGCGTCGTGCTGGCTTGGTGCTGCCTCCCATCCGCGAGTCCAGCTGTGTTCGCGCGCTCGGTCAATGGGTATTCGAATCTATCCGACAGGCAGGCCATTGTCGGCGACCGTCCTGGAAATAGAATACGCGAGCGAGCGGTCGAATGTATCTGCGAGTCGGTGTGGCGACCCCGCAAGCTACCGTGCGACTCGGCTATCGCGACGCATTGTTCGGGAAGTGAGGCAAGGCGGTTGATCGGTCGATCGATCGATCGATCGGCAACGTGTCTTGAATGTGAGCGGGCGATAGTGGTGGTGCGGATATCAGTTGGGTGGTGCGCGTGGTAGCGTGCGTCGGGCGTGCGTTTCGCGTTTGTGATAGGCTGTGGTGTGCTTGTTTGTGTGCGTGTTGGCGGTGTGAGTGGTCAGCCTTCCCATATAGTCTAGGCGGTTAGGATAGCTGGCTCTCACCCAGCAGACCCGGGTTCGAGTCCCGGTGTGGGAACATCTTTGCTCTTCTTTGCTGCTTCCCCACTCTTCTTTTGGCCGCTTTGGACGGCCGCCGCAGCCTCGGCGTCGTGCTGGCTTGGTGCTGCCTCCCATCCGCGAGTCCAGCTGTGTTCGCGCGCTCGGTCAATGGGTATTCGAATCTATCCGACAGGCAGGCCATTGTCGGCGACCGTCCTGGAAATAGAATACGCGAGCGAGCGGTCGAATGTATCTGCGAGTCGGTGTGGCGACCCCGCAAGCTACCGTGCGACTCGGCTATCGCGACGCATTGTTCGGGAAGTGAGGCAAGGCGGTTGATCGGTCGATCGATCGATCGATCGGCAACGTGTCTTGAATGTGAGCGGGCGATAGTGGTGGTGCGGATATCAGTTGGGTGGTGCGCGTGGTAGCGTGCGTCGGGCGTGCGTTTCGCGTTTGTGATAGGCTGTGGTGTGCTTGTTTGTGTGCGTGTTGGCGGTGTGAGTGGTCAGCCTTCCCATATAGTCTAGGCGGTTAGGATAGCTGGCTCTCACCCAGCAGACCCGGGTTCGAGTCCCGGTGTGGGAACATCTTTGCTCTTCTTTGCTGCTTCCCCACTCTTCTTTTGGCCGCTTTGGACGGCCGCCGCAGCCTCGGCGTCGTGCTGGCTTGGTGCTGCCTCCCATCCGCGAGTCCAGCTGTGTTCGCGCGCTCGGTCAATGGGTATTCGAATCTATCCGACAGGCAGGCCATTGTCGGCGACCGTCCTGGAAATAGAATACGCGAGCGAGCGGTCGAATGTATCTGCGAGTCGGTGTGGCGACCCCGCAAGCTACCGTGCGACTCGGCTATCGCGACGCATTGTTCGGGAAGTGAGGCAAGGCGGTTGATCGGTCGATCGATCGATCGATCGGCAACGTGTCTTGAATGTGAGCGGGCGATAGTGGTGGTGCGGATATCAGTTGGGTGGTGCGCGTGGTAGCGTGCGTCGGGCGTGCGTTTCGCGTTTGTGATAGGCTGTGGTGTGCTTGTTTGTGTGCGTGTTGGCGGTGTGAGTGGTCAGCCTTCCCATATAGTCTAGGCGGTTAGGATAGCTGGCTCTCACCCAGCAGACCCGGGTTCGAGTCCCGGTGTGGGAACATCTTTGCTCTTCTTTGCTGCTTCCCCACTCTTCTTTTGGCCGCTTTGGACGGCCGCCGCAGCCTCGGCGTCGTGCTGGCTTGGTGCTGCCTCCCATCCGCGAGTCCAGCTGTGTTCGCGCGCTCGGTCAATGGGTATTCGAATCTATCCGACAGGCAGGCCATTGTCGGCGACCGTCCTGGAAATAGAATACGCGAGCGAGCGGTCGAATGTATCTGCGAGTCGGTGTGGCGACCCCGCAAGCTACCGTGCGACTCGGCTATCGCGACGCATTGTTCGGGAAGTGAGGCAAGGCGGTTGATCGGTCGATCGATCGATCGATCGGCAACGTGTCTTGAATGTGAGCGGGCGATAGTGGTGGTGCGGATATCAGTTGGGTGGTGCGCGTGGTAGCGTGCGTCGGGCGTGCGTTTCGCGTTTGTGATAGGCTGTGGTGTGCTTGTTTGTGTGCGTGTTGGCGGTGTGAGTGGTCAGCCTTCCCATATAGTCTAGGCGGTTAGGATAGCTGGCTCTCACCCAGCAGACCCGGGTTCGAGTCCCGGTGTGGGAACATCTTTGCTCTTCTTTGCTGCTTCCCCACTCTTCTTTTGGCCGCTTTGGACGGCCGCCGCAGCCTCGGCGTCGTGCTGGCTTGGTGCTGCCTCCCATCCGCGAGTCCAGCTGTGTTCGCGCGCTCGGTCAATGGGTATTCGAATCTATCCGACAGGCAGGCCATTGTCGGCGACCGTCCTGGAAATAGAATACGCGAGCGAGCGGTCGAATGTATCTGCGAGTCGGTGTGGCGACCCCGCAAGCTACCGTGCGACTCGGCTATCGCGACGCATTGTTCGGGAAGTGAGGCAAGGCGGTTGATCGGTCGATCGATCGATCGATCGGCAACGTGTCTTGAATGTGAGCGGGCGATAGTGGTGGTGCGGATATCAGTTGGGTGGTGCGCGTGGTAGCGTGCGTCGGGCGTGCGTTTCGCGTTTGTGATAGGCTGTGGTGTGCTTGTTTGTGTGCGTGTTGGCGGTGTGAGTGGTCAGCCTTCCCATATAGTCTAGGCGGTTAGGATAGCTGGCTCTCACCCAGCAGACCCGGGTTCGAGTCCCGGTGTGGGAACATCTTTGCTCTTCTTTGCTGCTTCCCCACTCTTCTTTTGGCCGCTTTGGACGGCCGCCGCAGCCCTCGGCGTCGTGCTGGCTTGGTGCTGCCTCCCATCCGCGAGTCCAGCTGTGTTCGCGCGCTCGGTCAATGGGTATTCGAATCTATCCGACAGGCAGGCCATTGTCGGCGACCGTCCTGGAAATAGAATACGCGAGCGAGCGGTCGAATGTATCTGCGAGTCGGTGTGGCGACCCCGCAAGCTACCGTGCGACTCGGCTATCGCGACGCATTGTTCGGGAAGTGAGGCAAGGCGGTTGATCGGTCGATCGATCGATCGATCGGCAACGTGTCTTGAATGTGAGCGGGCGATAGTGGTGGTGCGGATATCAGTTGGGTGGTGCGCGTGGTAGCGTGCGTCGGGCGTGCGTTTCGCGTTTGTGATAGGCTGTGGTGTGCTTGTTTGTGTGCGTGTTGGCGGTGTGAGTGGTCAGCCTTCCCATATAGTCTAGGCGGTTAGGATAGCTGGCTCTCACCCAGCAGACCCGGGTTCGAGTCCCGGTGTGGGAACATCTTTGCTCTTCTTTGCTGCTTCCCCACTCTTCTTTTGGCCGCTTTGGACGGCCGCCGCAGCCTCGGCGTCGTGCTGGCTTGGTGCTGCCTCCCATCCGCGAGTCCAGCTGTGTTCGCGCGCTCGGTCAATGGGTATTCGAATCTATCCGACAGGCAGGCCATTGTCGGCGACCGTCCTGGAAATAGAATACGCGAGCGAGCGGTCGAATGTATCTGCGAGTCGGTGTGGCGACCCCGCAAGCTACCGTGCGACTCGGCTATCGCGACGCATTGTTCGGGAAGTGAGGCAAGGCGGTTGATCGGTCGATCGATCGATCGATCGGCAACGTGTCTTGAATGTGAGCGGGCGATAGTGGTGGTGCGGATATCAGTTGGGTGGTGCGCGTGGTAGCGTGCGTCGGGCGTGCGTTTCGCGTTTGTGATAGGCTGTGGTGTGCTTGTTTGTGTGCGTGTTGGCGGTGTGAGTGGTCAGCCTTCCCATATAGTCTAGGCGGTTAGGATAGCTGGCTCTCACCCAGCAGACCCGGGTTCGAGTCCCGGTGTGGGAACATCTTTGCTCTTCTTTGCTGCTTCCCCACTCTTCTTTTGGCCGCTTTGGACGGCCGCCGCAGCCTCGGCGTCGTGCTGGCTTGGTGCTGCCTCCCATCCGCGAGTCCAGCTGTGTTCGCGCGCTCGGTCAATGGGTATTCGAATCTATCCGACAGGCAGGCCATTGTCGGCGACCGTCCTGGAAATAGAATACGCGAGCGAGCGGTCGAATGTATCTGCGAGTCGGTGTGGCGACCCCGCAAGCTACCGTGCGACTCGGCTATCGCGACGCATTGTTCGGGAAGTGAGGCAAGGCGGTTGATCGGTCGATCGATCGATCGATCGGCAACGTGTCTTGAATGTGAGCGGGCGATAGTGGTGGTGCGGATATCAGTTGGGTGGTGCGCGTGGTAGCGTGCGTCGGGCGTGCGTTTCGCGTTTGTGATAGGCTGTGGTGTGCTTGTTTGTGTGCGTGTTGGCGGTGTGAGTGGTCAGCCTTCCCATATAGTCTAGGCGGTTAGGATAGCTGGCTCTCACCCAGCAGACCCGGGTTCGAGTCCCGGTGTGGGAACATCTTTGCTCTTCTTTGCTGCTTCCCCACTCTTCTTTTGGCTGCTTTGGACGGCCGCCGCAGCCTCGGCGTCGTGCTGGCTTGGTGCTGCCTCCCATCCGCGAGTCCAGCTGTGTTCGCGCGCTCGGTCAATGGGTATTCGAATCTATCCGACAGGCAGGCCATTGTCGGCGACCGTCCTGGAAATAGAATACGCGAGCGAGCGGTCGAATGTATCTGCGAGTCGGTGTGGCGACCCCGCAAGCTACCGTGCGACTCGGCTATCGCGACGCATTGTTCGGGAAGTGAGGCAAGGCGGTTGATCGGTCGATCGATCGATCGATCGGCAACGTGTCTTGAATGTGAGCGGGCGATAGTGGTGGTGCGGATATCAGTTGGGTGGTGCGCGTGGTAGCGTGCGTCGGGCGTGCGTTTCGCGTTTGTGATAGGCTGTGGTGTGCTTGTTTGTGTGCGTGTTGGCGGTGTGAGTGGTCAGCCTTCCCATATAGTCTAGGCGGTTAGGATAGCTGGCTCTCACCCAGCAGACCCGGGTTCGAGTCCCGGTGTGGGAACATCTTTGCTCTTCTTTGCTGCTTCCCCACTCTTCTTTTTGGCCGCTTTGGACGGCCGCCGCAGCCTCGGCGTCGTGCTGGCTTGGTGCTGCCTCCCATCCGCGAGTCCAGCTGTGTTCGCGCGCTCGGTCAATGGGTATTCGAATCTATCCGACAGGCAGGCCATTGTCGGCGACCGTCCTGGAAATAGAATACGCGAGCGAGCGGTCGAATGTATCTGCGAGTCGGTGTGGCGACCCCGCAAGCTACCGTGCGACTCGGCTATCGCGACGCATTGTTCGGGAAGTGAGGCAAGGCGGTTGATCGGTCGATCGATCGATCGATCGGCAACGTGTCTTGAATGTGAGCGGGCGATAGTGGTGGTGCGGATATCAGTTGGGTGGTGCGCGTGGTAGCGTGCGTCGGGCGTGCGTTTCGCGTTTGTGATAGGCTGTGGTGTGCTTGTTTGTGTGCGTGTTGGCGGTGTGAGTGGTCAGCCTTCCCATATAGTCTAGGCGGTTAGGATAGCTGGCTCTCACCCAGCAGACCCGGGTTCGAGTCCCGGTGTGGGAACATCTTTGCTCTTCTTTGCTGCTTCCCCACTCTTCTTTTGGCCGCTTTGGACGGCCGCCGCAGCCTCGGCGTCGTGCTGGCTTGGTGCTGCCTCCCATCCGCGAGTCCAGCTGTGTTCGCGCGCTCGGTCAATGGGTATTCGAATCTATCCGACAGGCAGGCCATTGTCGGCGACCGTCCTGGAAATAGAATACGCGAGCGAGCGGTCGAATGTATCTGCGAGTCGGTGTGGCGACCCCGCAAGCTACCGTGCGACTCGGCTATCGCGACGCATTGTTCGGGAAGTGAGGCAAGGCGGTTGATCGGTCGATCGATCGATCGATCGGCAACGTGTCTTGAATGTGAGCGGGCGATAGTGGTGGTGCGGATATCAGTTGGGTGGTGCGCGTGGTAGCGTGCGTCGGGCGTGCGTTTCGCGTTTGTGATAGGCTGTGGTGTGCTTGTTTGTGTGCGTGTTGGCGGTGTGAGTGGTCAGCCTTCCCATATAGTCTAGGCGGTTAGGATAGCTGGCTCTCACCCAGCAGACCCGGGTTCGAGTCCCGGTGTGGGAACATCTTTGCTCTTCTTTGCTGCTTCCCCACTCTTCTTTTGGCCGCTTTGGACGGCCGCCGCAGCCTCGGCGTCGTGCTGGCTTGGTGCTGCCTCCCATCCGCGAGTCCAGCTGTGTTCGCGCGCTCGGTCAATGGGTATTCGAATCTATCCGACAGGCAGGCCATTGTCGGCGACCGTCCTGGAAATAGAATACGCGAGCGAGCGGTCGAATGTATCTGCGAGTCGGTGTGGCGACCCCGCAAGCT
This sequence comes from Phytophthora fragariae, assembly GCA_009729435.1. Classification (NCBI taxonomy): domain Eukaryota; phylum Oomycota; class Peronosporomycetes; order Peronosporales; family Peronosporaceae; genus Phytophthora; species Phytophthora fragariae. Next base: position 143,149 of record QQOI01000101.1, on the reverse strand, counting down.
ACCGTGCGACTCGGCTATCGCGACGCATTGTTCGGGAAGTGAGGCAAGGCGGTTGATCGGTCGATCGGTCGATCGATCGGCAACGTGTCTTGAATGTGAGCGGGCGATAGTGGTGGTGCGGATATCAGTTGGGTGGTGCGCGTGGTAGCGTGCGTCGGGCGTGCGTTTCGCGTTTGTGATAGGCTGTGGTGTGCTTGTTTGTGTGCGTGTTGGCGGTGTGAGTGGTCAGCCTTCCCATATAGTCTAGGCGGTTAGGATAGCTGGCTCTCACCCAGCAGACCCGGGTTCGAGTCCCGGTGTGGGAACATCTTTGCTCTTCTTTGCTGCTTCCCCACTCTTCTTTTGGCCGCTTTGGACGGCCGCCGCAGCCTCGGCGTCGTGCTGGCTTGGTGCTGCCTCCCATCCGCGAGTCCAGCTGTGTTCGCGCGCTCGGTCAATGGGTATTCGAATCTATCCGACAGGCAGGCCATTGTCGGCGACCGTCCTGGAAATAGAATACGCGAGCGAGCGGTCGAATGTATCTGCGAGTCGGTGTGGCGACCCCGCAAGCTACCGTGCGACTCGGCTATCGCGACGCATTGTTCGGGAAGTGAGGCAAGGCGGTTGATCGGTCGATCGATCGATCGATCGGCAACGTGTCTTGAATGTGAGCGGGCGATAGTGGTGGTGCGGATATCAGTTGGGTGGTGCGCGTGGTAGCGTGCGTCGGGCGTGCGTTTCGCGTTTGTGATAGGCTGTGGTGTGCTTGTTTGTGTGCGTGTTGGCGGTGTGAGTGGTCAGCCTTCCCATATAGTCTAGGCGGTTAGGATAGCTGGCTCTCACCCAGCAGACCCGGGTTCGAGTCCCGGTGTGGGAACATCTTTGCTCTTCTTTGCTGCTTCCCCACTCTTCTTTTGGCCGCTTTGGACGGCCGCCGCAGCCTCGGCGTCGTGCTGGCTTGGTGCTGCCTCCCATCCGCGAGTCCAGCTGTGTTCGCGCGCTCGGTCAATGGGTATTCGAATCTATCCGACAGGCAGGCCATTGTCGGCGACCGTCCTGGAAATGGAATACGCGAGCGAGCGGTCGAATTCTCGGGGTTTTAACCCAGAGGTGTTAGTGGCGTGCGATCGAGGTTGCTAATCACTATAAAACAACATTAAACCGACATAAAATAATTGAATGTGAGGGTGCATAGAGTAAACGCATTACAAAAACTGCGATCACTAACACCTGTATCTGAAAATATAAAGCCCAAGTGAATGTTGTTTAAGTTTTGTAGGGGTAACACGCAAATGAGAGTGAATTTCACGAGTGGGTTTTTGTGTGAGTAAAACCCAGGTTTTACGAGATAAACCCAGCTGATAACCCTTAAACAGCGCTAATAACCTATACAAATGTAGCGCAAATGTAGCAGGTAAATCTCCCAGTACAGCAAAAAGTGTAAGTAGTGTGGGCCACGGTAATTGCGCCTTCAGCATTTTCAAACAGACCAGGCAAATAGTGTGGGCCACAGTATTTGCGCACCCACAGCCTATTTGCACCCACACTAATTGGGCACATGACGCGAGGCAACTGAAAGTTTTCCAGAGTCGCCAGTTCGCAGCCGACCGGGCTCAAGAGCCGGGGATTTTCGAATGGAGTAATGGATTCAGAGTGGAACAGGGATGGTGCACCCGAAAGTGTTGACTGGCTGAAGATCGCGGGGACAGATGCTCGGACCACGTATAGACCCACAGGCACGGAGGCGTCCCACCCGAAGCAAGGATGATTCGGGATGGAGTTATAGGGCCCAGTCCGGCCGACAACTTCCCTTTACGGCAGGTACCCATTCGGAGTGGCCAAATGCTTCCAGTAGACTGTGTCCCGGAGAGCAGCCTGCACTGGACGAGCCAAGCTATCACCCAAGTGCCTCAAGATCAGATCGTCCCGAGTGATACTGCGTTAACCTGAAGAACTACAACCACCGCAGCCCAGATGAAGACTAGGCTCCAAGTCCCTAGTGCTACGAAGCGCCCGAGTCACGACGAAGGGTGGAGTGCGACCTGATGACTACGAGCGAGGTGGAGTCCAGGTGAACTACACTCTGTACATCCTGGATGACGAAAGGACAACCCGAATAACCAGATGTCACCCCGGATGAATGTCACCCCGGATGGCAGATGTACCCAATTACAACCCGACCAATCAGAGACGATCCAGAAACGTGCCAAGTCAGGCACCCATGCGAACCTGAGGCCAGTGTCCAGCTAGTGTCACGAGCCAGATGTCTTCAAGACAAACCAATCAAGCGGCTACAGCGCGCCAGCACACGAAGTTTGACTTCCCGGTCCTTCACCATCGCCTGATGATTGAGCGGCTCCCCTGAGTTCAACATGATCCCCAAGTATACTGAGACGCAGTCATCCGGGAAGAGTGCATGCGATTCGAGCAGAGGAGACCACCAGAAACCCATATACCAAGAAAGAAAGAAAGAAAGAAAGAAAGAAAGAAAGAAAGAAAGAAAGAAAGAAATGATAGCCAGAGTGAGAGAGTGAGAGAGAGAGAAGAGATAATCAGAGTTTGTTTTGTGTTCAAGAGCCCAAGTGGACTTCGTGTTTGGTTTTCAGTGGTTCTGGGACGTATATTCGCCGAGGGCGACGACGCCAAGGAGAAGCTACCCAAAGGAGAATCCAAAGGAAGGTCCGGGAGCCACGTATACCAACGGACGTCCACGGTCGCGCAACCGCGCAAGGAACCCCTCTCACTACACGCTCAAATCAAATTAGGTACCCAAAAAGGCTGCTTTTGGGTTGGTCTACCTATTTCATATCTTAAGTTGCCTGTGGACACTCGAAAGAGGACCCTTGCCTTTCATATTATTTTCAGTTTCAGGAGGTTGTAGCAATCACCCCCTGGGATCCGAGTTAGATTGCTTGTTTTAGGATTGTATTTGTGGTTTCCCTCGTTCATTCGAGGGTGGTGCGCGTTGGGCAACCCGGATTTCCCTGTATCCGGGTTGTAACCTGAAGTTGACTGGCTGCATTTTGTGTGTACAAACTCTGTATTGGAATTGGTTATTTGGAGAAAGGTCTTTGCTCGTAAGCTTGCCTCCATTCGGGATCTCCCAGTTGAGAGGAACCTAGAAGTTCTCTGTATTTCTGTATCTGATTGATTGTTATATTTCCGGTTGAAAGACGGTCCGCCGAATAAATCGACACCTATAGGGAATGCAAAAGGTCACACGCCGACTTGACTCATTCTATTGTGTGTTTCGAGTTAACCGGGGTTGGTCCATTCTGGAGTACCAGTTCTCTAACCCCGGACGCTCTATACATCTTGGACGATAAAGCGTTCACCCGCTTCGTCTCACACACCATTGCTCAACGTGCGACCAGCGAAGCCTTGACACGAGCACAACGACTTCTACTTGGCGCCGCCTCGCGACCAACAACGGCACCGGCAAGTTGTCGCCGAAGACCACCCTGCACGTCAGGCGCTGATGTCGTGGCTGCAGTCGTTCCAGAGCGGTTGGCCCGACTCGCAGATGAACCGGTCGCAGTCCGACGCCACGGACGACTGCAACTCAGTGGCCGATGACACGTCTCACGAGGACCTTTGCTGGAGACGCATGGATCTTCGGCGCCATGACGGGCACACTGTGCTGCGCCTGCCACTTCGGCGGCAAGTACGGCCGCAAGGAGGCCTGCGTGGACAACTGCATCTTCTTGATCGTGGGGTGGGGGCATCGAGCAGGCGGAGGAGTTCAACATTTGACTATACGCTCTGGGCCGCCTCATTGCCGGCATCTCGTCGGTCACTGCGACGGCCACGATCGGCGGCTACACCAACGAGCTGTAGCCGCCGCACATGCGCAACACGTAAAAATACTAAGGAACTTTGCTACAGCCTTTGAGGGTAGCCCAGTAAAAATACTAGCAACTTTGCTACAGCCTTTGAAGGTAGCCTAGACTACCCTTCGCTATACAAGTTCTGCATATACCGCACTACGCACGCTTTGACGGTAAGTGTTGCGACAGATTGGGGTGCACGGCGCCTGGGTTGAAATGCAGAACCGTGGGGACTACCGCCAGTACTGCCGCTAGTTGCGGTGTAGACCCGCGACGCAGCGCTATCAACGTATGCGTGGCTTGTTTGGTGTGCGGTGCAACCTGCCTTCTCTTCCGATGATTCGCTGTCCGCGTCGGCGCAAGCGGTCTTCCCGACGGATTGACGCCACCTTGATGGTTGTCGCCGATGAGGCGAGAAGGTCGAATGAAAGCGGCGAGTTTGCTTTGGCGTTGCTCTTTGGTGGCTTGGGCTAAACTACTCCAGTATTTGGCTCAGCAGCAGCGCCTTGACACGTTCAGCAGCGGACGTGACCACCCTGCTTTTCTTCCACTGGCACGCCGCAGAACGGGTGGTTCTTGCTGCGACAAATGTCACAGGAATGCGATACACTCGAAGTGTCTCCCCCGTAGCCACTGTCTGTATTCGTACTTGTCATTTCATCTCGCGTCGTTTCACACTGAGGAACTGACTGCTGAACGTGCGCAATTAGTGTGGGTTGAGGGCCCTCCAACAGGAGCGCAAGAATAGTGTAGCCCATACTAATTGCGCACCCACGCTATTTGCGAACCCACACTAATTACACTTTTTGCTGTACTGCAATGACACGTTGCGTTATATGAATTGAGCTTCATCAAACTCTCTTTTGATCGTCGCTGCATGCAGCAAAATACACATCGAAGCAGCAATAACAACTACATGAACCACACAAAGCTAAATAAACTTTGAAGCGGCAACAGGTACTGCATGAAACATCGGAAGCTTCAAAACGGAAACGCAATGATGCTTGCGCTAAATGCCTCGCGTACAGCTGCGACACTTTAGTGGCGAATGCGACGTTGCGCCTCGTAGTATAAAATTAAGTAAGGAGGCTATCGAACATTCCTTAGCTTATGAGACTGAACGTTGAATCTTCTTCTACATACGTTCCTGACAAAACCTCGTGTAGTGGGACCATTGCGGAGCCGCGTGGGTTGCGGTCACTTCGAATTCGGAAAGTCAAACAAGAAAAGAAGCCGACCGCAGGTACTCAATTAAAGATGCAGCTATGTTAATTGCGCGTAATGATTTTTGCGTCTGATACCGTGGTTATGTTAGGCATTATGTCGCTGATGCAGCAAATTGAACAAGCTCGTCAAAACCAGCAGCATGAAGTTGCCGTTATAACGGTGGCAGAGCTACGCAGGATGGCTCTATTTTCCCGTTCGGAGACCAATAAACGTATCCGTGCCACGTTGCGCCTCTACGGAAAAGCTGCTTTCGCGCGTGGGCTCCATTTGAATATGCTCGACGAATGCTCCGACAGCGAATTTGAGTCAGACTGCCAAGCCACCCGCACGCCCACTCACGTAACGCAACAGCAGTTCCTGTTCCGTGTCACCATCTGGAGTGGTGACATCAATGATGTTCGTTTCACTGTTGGAAACACGCTGCAGGTACGTTATGTGCGCAAGGTTGACCTGTGGAACAATATTGTGTGTGCTATGTGCCACCGGGACGATGTTTAAGGGTCCATAAATCAACTCCCAGCGTCGTGCGGAAGACAAAGCTCACAACAATCCGTGAGCACGACATTCCCTCTTCCGAACCGCAAAAAGTCAGTTCGCAAAGCAGAAGTCGTATATCAAACAGCAAGCAAGTCCGAAAGACTAGGAGCACACAGATAAAACGTCCTCGGACTGGTTTAGTGAGTAGTGAACTCACAATCTTCTTGCAATCACAGTGAATAATTTTTGAGAACCGCGTATAGATTTTTTGCTTGGTGACATATTACAATTCAGCGCTGACCTCTCTGAGGGATGCCGCTGCAACTCAACTGGACTGCTCTCTTAGTTCCAGAATTTAAAACCTTCAAAATATCAAATTTCAGGACCTCCAGCGCCTCAATTTCGCGAATTTGAAGAAAAAGAAGAATGCCACGTGCCAGCTCGCCATCTGCGCGTGAGTCAACATCAAGACGACAAGAGACGCATATCGAGCTGCATCTGAAGCAGAGCGGAATATACTTGGGCAGTCACGAAGAGATTGCAAGTATCACAAGGACTGGATTGTAACAACTTCGCGACAGTATCACACGAAACACACTCCACGATATATGAAGAAAGCTCCGAGCAACTGTCTAATCGGTGCATGGTCGAGATGGTTTGCTGGGTTTGTGGCTGCCTACATGTGAGCAAAGAAATTGAATCTACGAGTGCACTCAAATCGCCAGTACTAGCAGCTGCAATGATAAACCAGCAGATTTGCCAGCCAGACTTTGGCAGTTCTACAACGTAAAATATTTGCACACACACCCCTTGACACTATCCTTCTTTCATGGAGAGGAATTTGGAAGCAAAGTGAAAATGTGATTCTTCAGCTGTGTCGAGCATGCCCGTCTTCACTATCGCGAAAAACTTTGCGGAGTCCTCTCAAGTTCTCTATTGCTAATGGCTTATTTATTGGAGCGTTGCCCGAGAGATTTGATGATACGACACTCACTGAGGGGCGTTCTTAATGACGTAGAATTCGTAGAATTGTAGTACCGGGTTCTCCAATTTCTAGAACGTTTGCGTAATAGGCTTGTGCATAGAAACGGTTCCTGTAGAACCGTACACCGCACGCCGGTGAACGAGGTGTACGGGTGAATTTGAGAGAACGAGCGTCAGACTGAAATTTGCAGTGAAAGTAAGATGGCTAAGGATATACCAACCGGACAGGCCCCCCATCCGGTACGAAAAGAGGGTTTGTGTCCGGGAATCCGGTACCAAACCTGTAAAGCATACCGGACAAGCCACCATCTGGCAAACAGCCTTAGAGGGGGTGTACAAACTCCATAGTTTTGCTAGATTTTACGGGTGATCGTTCTCGTATTGCATGCGCAGAATGCGGTGGTAGGCCAGCCTCAGCCATAGTTCGTATTAGCTCGATGTCATCGGCTTGAAAGCACTACGGAGGGCTCTTTAGATCGAGGCCTACAGACCGAGTTCCACGATGGCCGACGACTTTGCAGAATTCAGGCGATTGTCCCCCGTCCTCAATTGATTACTTAGGGTTAGGGGTAACAGAAAAATAATCAAATTCTGTCCGGTACCATTATCACCAGCCAAGTAAGATCTAGACAAGCTCCGCTCGGTATGCCCTTCAACACCTCGTTCCCCTCGGACCAGACAAGCCTCTACGCCTCCACTGGCGAATACATCTCTGCCTTCTCGCACGAAGGTGGCGATAGGGGTCTAGCCATAGCCCTTTCCCAGCATTCAGTGGAAAGAGGGCTGGACGTGTCGCAATACAGCCAAGCTGGCGACCCAAGAACCAGCGACGGAGGCTTGATCTCGCTTCAGCTCGCGCAGCAAGCACCGGCTTCGGTTTTGCCAGGCAATTCATACGCCGAATACGGTGGCTCGAGTCGTGAGGTCGCGCCCGGCAGTGAGCCTGATTTCGGTGGAACTCAAGGCGAAAAGGCCACGCCACGACCCCCAAGCAAAGACAAAGACTCAGTGGTTTCCGCTGTCAGCGGTGACACTGCATCTGAAGAAACGACTGCTGATGAGCTGACGTATGAAGACTTCGAGTGTTCTGAGGCACTAGTTCAGCGCGACGGGACCAAAGTTGCCATTGTTCTCAAAGTCAAGGGCAAGGATACCAAAGAGACGAAGTACACAGAGCTTCGTGCCTTCTGTGCACGTGTTGGAATTAGAGCATACAAGAACAAGTCTAAAGCCATGCTTTTGGAGATGATCGCGCAGACAAGGTGTATCAGCCCATTTTTGGCGCCAAGAGAGCTCAGCGCCTCGATCCCGTGCGTAAGCAGATTCAATGCCCATTTAGGCTGATGAATGTCATGTTTTCAAGCCAACTCGTTAATCGCTTTATTGCGCTAGCCGACAGACGCTCGCGCGTGGACTTGGACGGACCTGTATCGGTTGAAGTTTTGTACTGGACAGATATCCGTACCTCCTTCGTATAGGACACGCCATCGGATGATTTTGACTGCTTGGTGGCCGCCCACCCCGCACTGGATCCGCACTAGATTGATCCGGGAAAAATTGTCCCCCACACTGCGGAGCATCTGCGTTCTATTTGGCACACGTCACATGCTGCATATAAGAAAGCTCTTGTCCGGTTCACCAAGTCGGGAACAAACGGCGATGACTTTTACCGATTATGCGGTGGGCGATTGGATGCATTGTACGTGCACCTGCATCTTCTCAAGCGACCAGGTCTCACCGCAACGGTTAATCAAGAGCTCCCGGACGAGGTGTACTATGAGAGCGAAGATGACCCCAAGATCATCTCCGACCCGCGCTCAAAGAAAAAAAGCGACGTCGCCGAAGCAATTCGTGAGCTTGTAAATCAGCGAGAGTCTATGGAGGAGCGCAAGTACAGATTGTTAGAAAAGAAAGAAACCCAGAAGATGGAGTATCTGGAACAGAGATCTCGAACCGAATCGCGACGTGCTGCGCTGCAAGAATATACGTTCTTGCACGATCGGCTGCGAGCTCTTTACCGTCAGCAAGAACACGAGACCAGCGTTAGAATCCGGGAGGACATCGATGAAGAGATAGCTTTCTTAAAAAGCAACAAGCAGAAGCTAAAAGAAGAAATGTAGACGGGTAATATCTTATTAATCGAGTTTAGCTCTACGCTGTAAGTTCCGGTGCGACCGACTAAGAGATGAGCATTGAATAAACGCCACGATCCTTTCGCGCAAGTCCGACACCCCTGGGAGGCTATATGTGCCATGCTCAAGTGGATCACTTGGCAGAAATGCTGCCCCGTTGTTGGTCTCCGAGGAAGTTTGAGTTCGCAGCTCTTCCCTTGCCTCCGCTGTGGCGAAAGCCTCACCCAAATCCGCACAAAAATTGTGTAAGCGCGCCATGGCCATGAGAACTTGGCTTGTATTCTTCAGACTTAGTGCCATCGGCGTCTTGAGGCACCTCCACTTATTCATCATTCTTCCGAAAGTCTGCTCAATCGTGATTCTCAACTGGCTAATGTAGAAGTCGTAAGTGTCGTGTGTCGGGCTCACGTTGCCTGGCCCTCCGAAAGGGGTTAGCATTGCTCTGAAGGTGTGTAGGCTCCGTCACCAATGATATACCGATTAGGACCTAGCCTGTCGGCAAAATCAGCCAGCTTCGTTCTCTTGAACGCCCATGAACGCCCATAAGTCACTCGACCCACCGGGTGCTACGACGGCAAAGAAAATAAAACGACATGCGTGATCACATGCGGCTTGAACATTCAATCCCATGTGATGGTAGTGACCTGAAAAGTAGGCCCTGGCGTTGCCGGCCTCGTTTCGCGAAGGCATCACAATTTTCACCAGCATCCCATCGATGCAACCGACACAGCCATCTAGCACACCCTCCGTACTTTCCTGCTTGAACAGCGCAGCAGCACGGTCTATCTCGTGAGTCGTGGTAGGAAGTTCTATCGCGAGGTCAGGGCACCGCAGTATCGCGCAAATACCCTTGTGCTAGCACCGAAAAAATGAAGGCACACTTATGTGAGCCACGTCTCCAACGTCAAGATAGGACCCACCAGCGAGGTAGCGCAAGACGCAATGCATTACAACTTCTGTAGAGATTGGAGCTACTCCCGTTTTGACCGAAGACATGACACCGTCGACAGAGAGGTCCCCTCCAAGCAATGCCACCAAACGCTCAAAATGTCGCTCATCCTTTCGATAGGTACGATTGAATTTAGATTCGCGCCGTAGGTGTTGAACATGCTCGCTCCAGATCATTCGCTGGCGAGCATAAATACCCTCTCGAGTATTCAACTCTGTAGCTGCTGCTGCAAACAAAACCGTCGCAGCTTCCTTCGTGAATTCATTCTCGGAGTCACTGTCACCGCTACCGTAGAGATCGGAATCGGAATCGCTGCTGCTATCTCACAGTGACGTCTCGTCCCAATGCGCTACTGCGGCGGCGCCGCTGCTCTCTGCGAGTGATGCTTGATCGAAGGTATCATTGGAAGCACGAACGCCGCCACGTTGACGGCGCTGATGATGCTGCTGGCGGGACTGAAAGCGTTCAAGTACTTGTTGCTCAACCTGTTCTTGTCGCCCGAGTCCATGATGCACGTGATCGGGTCGGCCGTGCCGCGCCACATCATCCGCATCGCGTTCGGCGCGGGCGTACTCGGCATGCTCATGATGTGTGAGGGCTTCATGGTGCCGCGCGACTTGATCCCGGACTACTGGATCGTCAGCGTGCTGCTCCATACGTGGTTACGAGCTTGATCGGATGCGAGTTGAGCTGAGCTGAATTTGAGGTGAACGGTTCACTTCCGTTCTCAACGGGGAGGTAGAATCGTAGTAGCGTTGAAAAGACTTGTCTCTCGCACATTTCGATAGCGTTAGAATATTCTACAATGTTCCGCCGTTAAGAACACCCCTGAAAATGCAATGCTCAATTTGTATCAGCCGACACCGTTGCGCGAACGCAGCTGGACTCGCGGATGGGAGGCAGCACCAAGCCAGCACGACGCCGAGGCTGCGGCGGCCGTCCAAAGAGGCCTAAAGAAGAGTGGGGAAGCAGCAAAGAAGAGCAAAGATGTTCCCACACCGGGACTCGAACTCGGGTCTGCTGGGTGAGAGCCAGCTATCCTAACCGCCTAGACTATATGGGAAGGCTGACCACTCACACCGCCAACACGCACACAAACAAGCACACCACAGCCTATCACAAACGCGAAACGCACGCCCGACGCACGCTACCACGCGCACCACCCAACTGATATCCGCACCACCACTATCGCCCGCTCACATTCAAGACACGTTGCCGATCGATCGATCGATCGACCGATCAACCGCCTTGCCTCACTTCCCGAACAATGCGTCGCGATAGCCGAGTCGCACGGTAGCTTGCGGGGTCGCCACACCGACTCGCAGATACATTCGACCGCTCGCTCGCGTATTCTATTTCCAGGACGGTCGCCGACAATGGCCTGCCTGTCGGATAGATTCGAATACCCATTGACCGAGCGCGCGAACACAGCTGGACTCGCGGATGGGAGGCAGCACCAAGCCAGCACGACGCCGAGGCTGCGGCGGCCGTCCAAAGCGGCCAAAAGAAGAGTGGGGAAGCAGCAAAGAAGAGCAAAGATGTTCCCACACCGGGACTCGAACCCGGGTCTGCTGGGTGAGAGCCAGCTATCCTAACCGCCTAGACTATATGGGAAGGCTGACCACTCACACCGCCAACACGCACACAAACAAGCACACCACAGCCTATCACAAACGCGAAACGCACGCCCGACGCACGCTACCACGCGCACCACCCAACTGATATCCGCACCACCACTATCGCCCGCTCACATTCAAGACACGTTGCCGATCGATCGATCGATCGACCGATCAACCGCCTTGCCTCACTTCCCGAACAATGCGTCGCGATAGCCGAGTCGCACGGTAGCTTGCGGGGTCGCCACACCGACTCGCAGATACATTCGACCGCTCGCTCGCGTATTCTATTTCCAGGACGGTCGCCGACAATGGCCTGCCTGTCGGATAGATTCGAATACCCATTGACCGAGCGCGCGAACACAGCTGGACTCGCGGATGGGAGGCAGCACCAAGCCAGCACGACGCCGAGGCTGCGGCGGCCGTCCAAAGCGGCCAAAAGAAGAGTGGGGAAGCAGCAAAGAAGAGCAAAGATGTTCCCACACCGGGACTCGAACCCGGGTCTGCTGGGTGAGAGCCAGCTATCCTAACCGCCTAGACTATATGGGAAGGCTGACCACTCACACCGCCAACACGCACACAAACAAGCACACCACAGCCTATCACAAACGCGAAACGCACGCCCGACGCACGCTACCACGCGCACCACCCAACTGATATCCGCACCACCACTATCGCCCGCTCACATTCAAGACACGTTGCCGATCGATCGATCGATCGACCGATCAACCGCCTTGCCTCACTTCCCGAACAATGCGTCGCGATAGCCGAGTCGCACGGTAGCTTGCGGGGTCGCCACACCGACTCGCAGATACATTCGACCGCTCGCTCGCGTATTCTATTTCCAGGACGGTCGCCGACAATGGCCTGCCTGTCGGATAGATTCGAATACCCATTGACCGAGCGCGCGAACACAGCTGGACTCGCGGATGGGAGGCAGCACCAAGCCAGCACGACGCCGAGGCTGCGGCGGCCGTCCAAAGCGGCCAAAAGAAGAGTGGGGAAGCAGCAAAGAAGAGCAAAGATGTTCCCACACCGGGACTCGAACCCGGGTCTGCTGGGTGAGAGCCAGCTATCCTAACCGCCTAGACTATATGGGAAGGCTGACCACTCACACCGCCAACACGCACACAAACAAGCACACCACAGCCTATCACAAACGCGAAACGCACGCCCGACGCACGCTACCACGCGCACCACCCAACTGATATCCGCACCACCACTATCGCCCGCTCACATTCAAGACACGTTGCCGATCGATCGATCGATCGACCGATCAACCGCCTTGCCTCACTTCCCGAACAATGCGTCGCGATAGCCGAGTCGCACGGTAGCTTGCGGGGTCGCCACACCGACTCGCAGATACATTCGACCGCTCGCTCGCGTATTCTATTTCCAGGACGGTCGCCGACAATGGCCTGCCTGTCGGATAGATTCGAATACCCATTGACCGAGCGCGCGAACACAGCTGGACTCGCGGATGGGAGGCAGCACCAAGCCAGCACGACGCCGAGGCTGCGGCGGCCGTCCAAAGCGGCCAAAAAGAAGAGTGGGGAAGCAGCAAAGAAGAGCAAAGATGTTCCCACACCGGGACTCGAACCCGGGTCTGCTGGGTGAGAGCCAGCTATCCTAACCGCCTAGACTATATGGGAAGGCTGACCACTCACACCGCCAACACGCACACAAACAAGCACACCACAGCCTATCACAAACGCGAAACGCACGCCCGACGCACGCTACCACGCGCACCACCCAACTGATATCCGCACCACCACTATCGCCCGCTCACATTCAAGACACGTTGCCGATCGATCGATCGATCGACCGATCAACCGCCTTGCCTCACTTCCCGAACAATGCGTCGCGATAGCCGAGTCGCACGGTAGCTTGCGGGGTCGCCACACCGACTCGCAGATACATTCGACCGCTCGCTCGCGTATTCTATTTCCAGGACGGTCGCCGACAATGGCCTGCCTGTCGGATAGATTCGAATACCCATTGACCGAGCGCGCGAACACAGCTGGACTCGCGGATGGGAGGCAGCACCAAGCCAGCACGACGCCGAGGCTGCGGCGGCCGTCCAAAGCGGCCAAAAGAAGAGTGGGGAAGCAGCAAAGAAGAGCAAAGATGTTCCCACACCGGGACTCGAACCCGGGTCTGCTGGGTGAGAGCCAGCTATCCTAACCGCCTAGACTATATGGGAAGGCTGACCACTCACACCGCCAACACGCACACAAACAAGCACACCACAGCCTATCACAAACGCGAAACGCACGCCCGACGCACGCTACCACGCGCACCACCCAACTGATATCCGCACCACCACTATCGCCCGCTCACATTCAAGACACGTTGCCGATCGATCGATCGATCGACCGATCAACCGCCTTGCCTCACTTCCCGAACAATGCGTCGCGATAGCCGAGTCGCACGGTAGCTTGCGGGGTCGCCACACCGACTCGCAGATACATTCGACCGCTCGCTCGCGTATTCTATTTCCAGGACGGTCGCCGACAATGGCCTGCCTGTCGGATAGATTCGAATACCCATTGACCGAGCGCGCGAACACAGCTGGACTCGCGGATGGGAGGCAGCACCAAGCCAGCACGACGCCGAGGCTGCGGCGGCCGTCCAAAGCGGCCAAAAGAAGAGTGGGGAAGCAGCAAAGAAGAGCAAAGATGTTCCCACACCGGGACTCGAACCCGGGTCTGCTGGGTGAGAGCCAGCTATCCTAACCGCCTAGACTATATGGGAAGGCTGACCACTCACACCGCCAACACGCACACAAACAAGCACACCACAGCCTATCACAAACGCGAAACGCACGCCCGACGCACGCTACCACGCGCACCACCCAACTGATATCCGCACCACCACTATCGCCCGCTCACATTCAAGACACGTTGCCGATCGATCGATCGATCGACCGATCAACCGCCTTGCCTCACTTCCCGAACAATGCGTCGCGATAGCCGAGTCGCACGGTAGCTTGCGGGGTCGCCACACCGACTCGCAGATACATTCGACCGCTCGCTCGCGTATTCTATTTCCAGGACGGTCGCCGACAATGGCCTGCCTGTCGGATAGATTCGAATACCCATTGACCGAGCGCGCGAACACAGCTGGACTCGCGGATGGGAGGCAGCACCAAGCCAGCACGACGCCGAGGCTGCGGCGGCCGTCCAAAGCGGCCAAAAGAAGAGTGGGGAAGCAGCAAAGAAGAGCAAAGATGTTCCCACACCGGGACTCGAACCCGGGTCTGCTGGGTGAGAGCCAGCTATCCTAACCGCCTAGACTATATGGGAAGGCTGACCACTCACACCGCCAACACGCACACAAACAAGCACACCACAGCCTATCACAAACACGAAACGCACGCTACCACGCGCACCACCCAGCTGCTATCCGCACCACCACTATCGCGCGCTCACATTCAAGACGCGTTGCCGATCGATCGATCGATCGACCGATCAACCGCGAGACCCCGGGGTCCCACCTGAAAGCCGGCGCTCTCATCACATACCGGTATTGAATCAATATATGTATTGGAAATGTATGGGCTACCTAAAGTGGCATGGTGTCTTTCTTCGCTTACTTCTTCACCGAGGTAAAAAAAGTGTTGGATAGATGGCTGGTTCGATTTTAGACCGGACTTCTTCGTTGTGAGATGACCAGGTTTTCGCTTTGTCGAGCTGTTTGGCGTAGCGCTGCTAGGTGTAGGCTCACCACGCGTAGGTGCGTTAACGATCGCGTCAGGGACGTCAGGGTAGTGGGCCAGATACGCCTTCGGACTTTGCTGACAGGGACTAGATCTTTTTCACTGGGAGCTCCTCTATGGGGCGTCATGGAAGCTGCACACCAAAGGATGAAGCTTCCCGTATACTTCCAATATTTGCACCAAATAGTTCTGCCAACACTGCTTTCTTAACGTTATTGATGTTGTTCGGAACGATTGAGTCACCGTCTGCTGTTTCGAGCAGTGCAAAAATCTTTGTCAAAATCGAAGAGATAGTTAATTGGAGTATAGCCTGACGGCGGCGATATAAAATACTTGCCGAGAAGTAAACTCCAACCGACGAAGAATGGGCAGCTGAGGTCATTGTGATTTAAAAATGTGCCGTTCACGCTCTTGACTGTGTTCACGTGTTCTACAAGCTCGATAGGGTGTAGGAATTTTCTCCACGCATTGCGCGACGGCATTATGCGACGACGCAGTCAGCAACATTGTGCGAGTGACCGGGGGGCAAAAAGCAAAAGACCACTTTTAGTAGGGGAAAATGAACGACAACATCGCGAAAAACATCATCACGGCTTTCGATTTATTTTGACCCACATAGTCGTCAAGGACACAGAGACATCTTCGCCACTGGTATCCAGCGGCATGCATCCCTTTGTATATTCATTAGATGATGCAGAATACGGAGACTACAAAGACCGTCTGCATTTTCCTCTGTCCGCGTTCATCATAAATGTACACATCATTCGGCCTTTTCAAATTACAAAATTGCTGTTGAAATAGATACTGAAGACTGTAGTACGGCATCGAAATACCACCTCTTGAATTTGTACACGACAGTACAAATTTTCAGTAGTCGCACACCCATCACCGACACTATCATTTTCGCTATCAGCACCAACGTCGTCTGTCGTGTCGGGAATGACTTCGTCAGGTAAAACTTGCCGAGGTGCATGCAACGCTGTATATGCTTTGACAAAGTTGGAGCCAAACCTTTGCTAAGCGATGGCTTCGTTGAGGTGAGTGTTTTTCTCGAGTAGTACAGCCTCACGCCCTTTATCATAAATATCCGGTTGTTGCAGCAAAACACCTAGACGAACACAGCAGTCACATCCTCCGCTGTTCGTTTTAGACGAACACCAGGAAAGTAGTACCGAACGTACTGAATGAAGCGGGAATAACTTAATGTGCGGGCGTCGGGATTAGCCCGAGATGTGTCATCCGCATAGCAAAACTGCAGTATCTTCGACGTCACTTTAGGCTCGGTGAAATACTGACGTATTCATCGCTGAGCTTTGAAACAAGCGATATCATTTTCAGTAAACACGTGCCAGGATATAAGTTTTGCGCGTCTTGTGTGCAGCAGGTCAATTCCAAGCTCTAGAACCTTCCTTAGTCTAGCTACACGACTTCCACCAACCGGTAGGATCACTCTGATCACACGCTCCGAGAGGTCTAGCTGTAGTTGTTGGAGCACGACGCCTTCTGACTGCTGCCACTCTTTGCCGCCTTGGCCAGTCTCCAATGCGTCCCACTCTTGACGTATTTGCTTCACTTTCTCCTCACCCAGGATCGCAACGGCACTCTAGTACGCTGTCGCCTTCCACACCGACGCATTTTGCCGCTTTCGTAGGGGCCCCATACTGTGTGAACTATCCCCGTGGTGTCGCGTCATTCGCTTCCGAAGTTTGAATTGGAAATGACAAGGGCCCTCCTGTAATAGGCTTACTTAGCCCAATATTTTAGCTTACACGTGAGCGCACCTGTATGAGGAAGCGTAGGTGTATTTAACTTAGATTAAGTATACTTGTATCCACAAGTATAGCTAAACCTAAATAAAGGTACACATAGTAGCTTTTGCGGTAAAATGAGAACTGAATTGAATGTTAACTGTGGCTTTCCTCCTAAAACTGATATCTATAAAGAGGGGTTCTGCCAACGAGTGGTTGGCAGAAACCCTGTCCTAATGTTTGACTCTTATTGGCAGCAAGACCCTGCTTTCTGACCAATAGGAATGATTCCTAGTCTGAATGGTGACCACACTGCGATGTGGCCCACCTGAATGTATCCATTAGTGCGTGTTGCACTAACGTGAGGTTAGCCGAATGTGTAGCCCCGCTACTCCATCCCCCCGTTAGGGCTTGATGCGCCGGTCTCGACACATCAATCCAAAGTCTTCTTCGGAGAGAACTTCGTGCTCATTTCGAAATGAGCACGCCTACGACGCAGACCTCCGATACGCCTGCTGTATCTGCAGCAGGGAACGCGGTCGTCGCTACCTCAGCGACGACTGCAACATCTTCAGCCTCTTCGTCGTCACTTCAACTGTGACGACGTCAAGCTCCCCCAAGCGTACGACCTCGGTTGGGGAGTATCACAAGACGCGTGGCAAGGTTATCTATGCCAGCGAAAATCTTTTCGACGGTATGGAGGATCTCGACATGGAGGAGGGCGAGGAAGAGAGAGAATCCTCGTCCTCAGGGCGCGATGAATCAAGCGTGGGGACGCGTCGTCCTCGCGAGGACGACTCGGATGCTTCGAGTTCAAAGCGCTCGCGTAGCGGCATCGACAGGCCGCTCGCTGATGCTGGAGCGCTGCCCACTCCGAGGGATGGAGACGATGACGACTCCACTCCGTCTGCGACTGTGACGTCGCGCACCGGATTTCCGATCTCGCTACGGCAGTACCACGCCGGTCGGCAGACACGCGTTGTACTCCTGCAACGCCATCGACCATCGTTAATGACGATGTCACCAAGGAGCTCGACTTTGATCCGGCGTCGGATCAAAGACGTGATTATTATATGGGGCTCTTCCATGAGTTCCGATTCTACAGGAATAAGAAGCATTCCCGTAAGAGCAAAGTGGCCGAGTGGGAGGCACTCTGCCAAAGCTGGGGCGCGTTCGTTGAGAACTTCAACCGCGACCCGGCTGGCTACCGCGAGCGAGCGCTACGAGCGCCTCTCGAGGCGGCCCAAGATTTTGCGGCTGCACGATGGTGCAGTCGAGGCGGGGATTCCGTGCGCAGTGCCGGCTGGCGTTGTGTGCGAGCGCTTCCAAGCTGGGGCAGTGCGGCTGTCCGAACGGGACCTTAACGGGTAACACTGGTAATAGTGTGCCTGTGGAGTTGAAGACACTGCGTGAGAAGTTGATCACGCAGTTGTTGTCGTCCGAGAGTGCTGAGGGTGAGCGCAACACTCAGCCTAGAGCTGTAGGCGACTACAGCTCTCGCTCAAGTTTTACGCCCTTCTGCGGAGCTGGTGGTGGCGGGATTCGTACTCCGTCACCATTTCCGGAACGTCGCTCATCAGGACGTTCCGCGGCTCCCACGTATCGTGGTCAGGAGAGTATCCTAACCAACGAATACGAAAATGAACCGGACCTTGGGTCCGGATCTGATGATCAACGATTCGCTGGACAATCCAGCGAGTTTCCCCCCGTGCGTCTCGCAACGGGGGCGGCGGCGGTGGGAAGACGCCACGGACCGTCGCCGGCCGAGGTCTGGGATCGTTTGGAGGCGGTGGAGCGCCTCCAGACGGCTGAACTCGCCGAGATAAGGCAGGAGCTGAAGCTTTTGAAGGCCCGAATTGGTCAGGGTGGGCAGACCGCTTCGAGCATCCAAGTGAGCTTGGGGACGGTCGTTGCTCGCGTGGAGCAGCGTGTTTCCGCGCTCGAGGCGAGGATCGTGCCGAGTCACCGGGAGTAGGTGACCCGTGTTGCGAGTAAGGCTTCAGCCACCCAACGTAAAAGGTTGGGTGGAGGCGCATGCTGGACGGTATGTCTAGCGTGTACGCGATGCCATGCTTCGCCAACACGGTGAATGGTCCGATGAAGCGCGGGGCAAGCTTGCTTGCTCCGAAGTCGGAAACTGCATGTCTAGCTAGGTTCTGTGTAGCTAACAGAACTAACGAACCCACTTTGAATTCATTTGTGTTTCCTCTGCCATTGTTGTCTGCGCTCAGCTTCTATCGATCGACAGAAGCCGCAATAGCATCTTGCACAAACCGTATTACGGCTTGGCCAGTTAAGGAAGGAGCTACCGCACCGAGTACGCTCGGTACGCGTGGATGCCTCATGGCGTTCACGTAAAACGGTGTGTGTCCTGTCGAGACATGCACCGAGTTGTTGATGGCAAACTCTGCCATCGGCAAGCAGTCGCTCCAGTATTGGAACGAGTGAGCGTAGCTCTTCAGGGCGTCAACCAATACCCGGTTCACGCGCTCAGTTTGTCCGTCGGTCTGCGGATGATCCGCCTGTGAAGCGCGGATCACGATCAGACACAATGTCGATCGGCATGCCATGGTGTCTAAACACCATGTCAACAAACAGACGTGCCGTCTGCTTGGCTGTCACTTCGGCTGGTACTGCAGCAAGATGCACCATCTTGCTGAACCGGTCAACAAAGACCACAATACCAGTCCTCCGCTTGTTGTCAGGCGGAAGACCAAACACAAAGCCCATTGAGATGGACTGCCAACACTCCGACGGAGTCGGTAGTGACTGAAGTGGAGCCTGCGAGAAGGGCGCAGGCTTCACGCGCTGGCAAACCTCGCAAGCACGAACGTACGTACGTTCGTTGCGTACCCGCTTGTACTGGTGACTCCAATAGAAGTCACGCGTGAGAAGCAATTATGTCTTCTCACGACCCTGATGTCCCGACGTCGGGGCATCGTGATACTCGTAAGTGATTCTGAGCTTCAGCTGGAGCAAGTACGTGAGGAGCTAAAGGATCAAATTTTATGAATGGGCAGCTACAACAAGTGCGATCGTGAGCTAGGTGTGATCAGTGCGAGCTTGCACTGCACAACTCCCACCTCAAAATCAATACCAGACGCAGATGCCGCCACTGCATCACGCATGAAGCCAAGGCCGAAGCGACCCCGTGGCCCAGGCATCCGCCTACGAAGCGGGAGATTGCGGGTTCGAGGCCCGTCGGAGACTTCCTTTTTGACCCCCCCCCCGCACTGTGACCAATATTGTGGCCCAGCTGTCCCCCCACGGGAAACAATCCTTTTCAGAAAATGATGCCAAGGCAGTGGTAAGCAATCAACTCCTGAGAAGGCGGCTGTGATAGCAGCAAAAAACTATGGGCAAGCAGCAACGAACCGGGTTCAACTGCCACAACCAACGGCACACGGAGAAGGACGACTTCAAGAAGAGAGCCGAGCTCTCTGGCAGACCAGAAAAGCGATACAAGGCGCAAGCAACTGACGGCGGATGAAGCTGTGAACGAGATAACCTTTGAATCCAAATCAGACGACTCGCGGTGGCCTGCCTACGATGCCCTGTAGTGAAGATCTTTCCGTCAACGCCCGTCCCAGCACTAGTTCCGAAGCCTATGCTGTGGGGAGGTATGATTTGATAATGCCCAAATGTTCACATGAACTCTGATCGCAGATACTTCATTGACTACCGTCAGTTCAACAGCGATGCCGAGTGCATGCGCGGATTTCAGAAGAACTTTGCAGCGACTCCGGTCGGCCACGGAACTGTGCAAGTTGTAATCAAGCGAGGCGATTCGGATGTGGTTCTTACCGGGGGAAAGTCATGCCGTATGGCGTCAGTGCATGTGCAAAGTTGAAACAACAGTACTTGAGATAATACACGAGAAGAATACCTGCACATGTATTGGGATGTATTTGTGAGATGTAAACTGTTTAATTAATTCGCGCAAACCTGCAACCCACGGCAAGAACGCTTGTTGAAAGTCACCGTCTGATTGTCCGAGTAGCTCCTAGCATGACAAATGTTGCGCCACTGATGCAAGCAGAGATGCACCCTGTTCTACTACTCAAACCCCGACGGTTCACGTCTCGAACTGCTCACACCTTATCCTGCTTTGTGTGGACTCGGACCCTAACATATGCGCTGTCGTTTAGATCGACTTGATGGTTCCAAAACATGGTGTGTAGTTTCAGAATCAGAATGGGGTAGCCATCCGTGATGGTCGAAATGTTAAGGTTATAACTTCAAGACCCCATTCGATTTAATTATTTTGATCAGGTCTTGAGTGCAGGGCCTGCCGTGTATATGTTTAGACACGCCATCAGAAGTGAAACGCGGAATGCTATGTACCACAACTTTATTTGCCATTTTTCCATTCTCCTCCGTCTTCGACAGTGCGTACACTTAGTTTTCTGACAACGACCGAGTATCTATCGTGGCGTAGCAAATGCGGTATTTCTGAAGTCTCACGTTCTGCTTACACTTGATGTCAGTCACTGTTTTAATCCAACATGGTAGTAGTTGTTGGAAAACGGTCTGGAAATCCCCATGGGAATTATCAAGTCATCTTTTCATCGTTGCATGCGTGCCTTCCTGTTGTGTGTTATTGATGTTTGACGTCAGTTTTGGAAGTGAGATGGCGTCAAGGCCATCTCCCTCATGAACATCACCCGGCTTATGTATCTTGAGCTTTGCTGGCAGTCTTTCCTACATGGTTGGCCCTCGTAGCTGCAGTACTTGGCTCCATAGTAGCCAACAGGGTTCTCTCTTTGACTTTATACTTCACTTCAATATACTGAATACAAATGTCTATATATTGTGGCGCAACACTCCCACTAAAGATGACAGCGGTGTGCTCAAGATCTTTCTCAACTTCAATGACTTCAACTTCGTCTTCTTGTGTCTTGCCCAAATTTAAAATCCAGATGACCTAAAATAGGGTATTCAAGGCAGCGCTGGTACCCAACATAACTGAGATCTGCCCAAAATGATGTTCACAATTTGTCTTATATGTTACGGAAGCCCCTTCTCATATTCTTCTCCGCCTTTTGCTTTTGGTTCTCACTCCCTCATCTGCCTGCCTACCGATCAAGAGCTGGTTTCGCCGCAAATCATTCGGGAGGGGGGCCGTAAGCCGCCCGACATCTCCTGACGACCGCAAGACCTGGCCTAGGCCACAGAGGGCACACTGCTTCCGGCTTTTTGCGCCGACAGGCCGCCAACCGTCCAACTGGGGACAATGTCGGGGGGGAAGTCAGATCTACCTGCTACTCGCGACCACCCGGCTTATGACCAATGTACTTTTCGAGGGCACAGATTAGGGAGTCACGTAAGGTAAAACTTAGCTTAAATTGAGTGTACAGCACTCGGAGTACGGGGCTTATAGCCCGAACGGTTCACTGTCCTTAAAAAGGGCTAGGTGAGGCAATTATCATCGGTTTTAGGCCTTATTTATGCCTTTGACTCTTTAATTTTGCTCTCGACCCGTAAATCTGACTTTAATTTTGTGTCTATGTCCATAATTCGTATCTTCATTTGTGAATAATCTCAGTAGTTTTTAAGCTTATTTTACGGACTAAAATCACTTTTATTGACACTGTTGGTTACATTTGCTGTTTATCATCTTATTCCTGATATTGATACGATTTAGTATCCTATCTTAAATTTGAGAAACACAAATCCTTAACCCCCATCATATTGCGGAGCTTTTCAAACTGATTCTGACTGAGCGGCTTAGTAAGTGCTTCTGCTATCATATCGTTTGTGTTACAGTACGTAACTGTGACACTGCACTCTTCATGTTTGTCACGAGCATATAAATGCCTGATATCAATATGCTTCGTGGACGAATGACTACAGGGGTCCTTAATAATACTAATGGTGGCAGTATTATCGCACCAACACTGAGTCGGTAGTACTTGCCCGTATCCTAACTCATTTAGTAGTAGCCGTAGCGACATTGCTTCTCGTACGCCCTCACTTGCAGCGACTAACTCTGATTCTGCTGTATTAAGGCTAATGCAGTCTTGCTTTACACTTTTCCATGTGATGCATGCACCAGCGAGTAGTGATACATAACCTGTAATTGCTCATGTGCATTCGCGAAGCTTGTATAGCTCAAGCTTAATAGTACTATTGCCATCATATATTAAGCCATACTGCGACGTTCCTTTCAAGTACTCGCTGAGCAGCTCTCCGATGACTTTTATTGTAGCAAGACACGTACTTACTTAGGTCCCTTACAGCATTAGCTATGTCAGATCTAGTGCCTCTTGCTAGGTATATTAGCAGGCCTCTTTAATTGTGGGGTTTGAGTCGATTTCCCACAATATACCACAATTAATATCCCCGGTCAACCCACCAAAAAAAATCTATCGACACCCTTATGTTAGCCAGCGCTCCTAAACTTGTATTGCTGTCACTCAATACTGTAGCAAGATGTTGTCAATTACGTGTCAGTGGAGTTTAAAGCCTCGCTACTCGTCTTGGGCAACAAAAAGCACAACTTCACGATCTGAACAACAATTTATCGGCGCAGGTCTCCGTGTCAGGTCACTTCCCGAAGATATTTTTCAGCTGTTACCATCATACGACTACGTCGCCAGAGGCTCATCAACCTCCCACTTTTTGTGGTACAAGCAGTACTCTTTCTTGCACTGCAAAACCCCCAAAGACTTTAGAAAGTCATTCAGAACACCATACCAAATTCTAGGTGCCTGTTTTAAACCATACAAACTTTTGCGTAATTTGCACACAAGGGAGGCCGATCCGTGGCGAAACCCAAGTGGTTGTCGCATGTAGATGCTCTCATTCAACAGGCCGTTTAGAAAGGCCGTTGATACATTCATCTGATGTAAGTGCAGGCCAAGCGAAGGGGCCAGCGCTAGCAATAAACGCAATGGCTCGTAACGAGCAACAGGGGAAAATACCTATTTAAAATCAATTCCGTACATTTGTGTGTTGCCCTGAACTACCAGGCGTGCTTTAAACCTATCTACGGTACCGTCCGCATTGTGCTTAACATCAAATAGCCAATGGCAGCCTAATGCTCTTCTGCCAGGCGGAAGTGAAACGAGAGTCCATATTCCATTGCTTAGGAGCGCTTCAAACTCGGCTTTTACTGCTGCCGCCCACTGCTTGGCATATGGCCCAGCAAAAGCTTCCTTTAGTGATTTAGGTATTGGAATATTACACATTTTAGCAGTCACAAATTTAGCGTTAGTCCGCTTTTGTGATCGTAGCCGCTTAGAGCGGCGCGGTCTCAGACTACCATCCTGTTTGTCATCTCCCACTTCTTGCAATGTCGGTTCAGACGTGACCGATTCTGAACTTACAGCTTCAACCTCCGTTTCACTGCCCTTTCTAGATCTCCTATCTAAATCAGAAATTATCTGAGTCTCACTTTTATTTTTCAGGATCTTTTCAGATGGAAACGACTGATTGATCATTGCCTCAGTGAATACTGGGCTGAACTTCACATCTCTTGCAGTGATGTAGTTTCCTTTGACATCAAGCAGGCGGTACACTTTATAATTGGGTGACATACCCAATAACTTGCACTCTATTGCTCGACCACCTAATTTCGGGTCTTTTCGTTTAGTTTCGGGAATATGTGCAAAACATGTCGATCTTCAGATCTGTAACGCTAAACCGTTACACTTCCTGTATGGAGCATCTCATAAGGAGTTTTCATACCGAGCTTAGCCATAGGCAAGCGGTTTGTAACTTCGACCATGTAAAGTAAGGCCTCAGGCGACCACTTTGCTGCCATGCTAGAACCTCTAAGTAGACATCTAACTCCACCCATCATGGTTTGGTGCGCTCTCTTTGCGCTACCATTTTCTTCTTGTGACTCAACATTTGAATGTTGAAAGAGTAGTCCTAATTTGGTACAGAGTTTTCCAACTTCTTTATTTACGAACTCTGTACCTCCATTTGTTCTAATCTTCTTCACTTTGTATGGGAATTGAACAGAGAGTTGTTTCAGAAGATCTCTGATTTTCCCTGACACTTCTTTTAGGGATTTCAACGGAAAATACCATGTGTACCCAGTTGCATCATCTGCCACGGCAAGCGCATATCGGTAGCCGAATGATCCGTACAGACCATTCACATTAAGCCGTCCTGTGGTGTCCATATGGAGCGTGTGTAGCGGCTCTGTCGGCTTATCTCCCACCATGTTCCTATACGACATGCGTCGATCCTTCATTTCCGCACATGTTGTACAGTAGAACGGTACTTCTTTGAGTCTAGAATAACTCAGATTTAGATATTTTCCTGTTTTCAGATTGCGAATTATTTTCAGCAATCTGCCTTGCCTACATGACCGAGTCTCAAATGCCACTCCTTTATTAGGCGCTCGTACTTTAGTGTCTGTGTAGAAAATATCATTTTCTTTCTCAGCTTAGTGCTCGGCAAGTAATATACCTCACCAATTGCTACTGCTGGAAATAGTAATTTGCCTTCGGTACCAAAGAAGAATTGGAAGTCACCTGTCCTCGATTGCAAGTGTCTATATATCGTTGTTTGGCTAGATAGTATGCGCTTAGCAAATTACTATCACATTGCTTATCAAAGGCTACATCACTTAACTTTATGACACTCATATTGTCAAATCTGTCCAAATTTTCCGAAAGGATGCGGTTTGGCTCTGGTCACGAAATCGGACAGCGAATCAAACTTAGTCGCTAATTGGCCAATATTAGACAAAAGCGCCCGAGTGCGCACTCAGCACAGTCTACTCAAGATGGAGGAAGCGGTAACGCGTCAGCACGCGCACCCCAGCACTGTCTACCACTGCCTCTACGCGCACATCAAACTCGGCTAAACCAGAAGCCATCTCGCCCACGTCTTCAATATCATCGAGCACACGATCGGCAATTGGCTGCAGACCTACTGTGAGACCGGAGTGTTCCAGCGTGTTCGGACTACCCGAGAGAGGAAGTATACGAACCAGCAACGCATGTGGCTGTTTAACTACTACCAGCACCATCCACTCTCCTACTTAGATGAAGCTCAGGACGCCTTCAGATGAGCTCATGGCACCGAGATCTCCAATACCTCAGTGTGGCGCATTATCCACTCGTTTGGTCAGACGTGGAAGGTGTTGGAGCGCGGGGCGATTCACATCAAGGAGCTAGACGTCTTCCGTTTCGTGGAAGAGCTCAGCCACCTCGACTGGAACCACTAGAACCTCATCTTTCTCGACGAGGTGTCATTTGACAACAGAGGGATGGTTCGCAAGCGAGGCTACGCCGTCCGAGGGAAAAAAGTCCCTATCCGTGGCGACTTCGAGAGAAAACCCCGGGTATCGATCCTGGCATTTATATGCGTCAACGGCATTATCGACTACATCAATACGAAAGGAACGTTCGATCGGCTGAAGTTCACCAGGTGCTGTCAAGATCTGGTGCACGCGGAGAAGGGGCCGATACGCCAATACCCTGGGCCGAATTCAATCTGGATAATGGATGGGGCTACCATCCACCGTCACCCTGAAATTGTTCACTATCTACGAAGTGTCGGCGTCGTGGTGATCTTCTTGCCGGCGTATTGTCTGTTTTTTAATCCTGTTGAGTTCCTCTTCGGATACGTCAAACGCTCCTTTCAACGGCACTACTCAGAAGTTAGCGGGCGAGATTTAACTCCATTCGTTGTCCAAACATTCCAACGCTTCAAAGGTTTTGACATGAGCAAGGTGTTCAACCACTGTGGCTGAAAAAAAAACAAGGCTACTTCGATCCCGTGGGACCTCTATCGAACGAGAACAAAACTCAGCTCGCTGCTACTGAACGCAACCAAGATGAATTAGATTTTCTGAGCTTGAAACGTAAGGGTGACCTAAAACATTAAACACGCAACCTTTTTTTCCTCCTTACTCGGCGTGCTCTGTGTCTTCGACGTTCTCAATTTGAAGAAGAGGGTCGATCACTTCGTCACGAGTAGGAGGGGCGATGTCGCGCAGAAATCCCACGATAACGCTCTTGCGTACTTCCAACCTGCGCTCATTTTCATCGATATACTGCCCAAGCAATCCCCATCGTCGACGCAGTTCCTGGCAATCAGCAATGGTTGCATCCACGACATCCAGCGCCAAGTTAGCAGTCCGATTAACCCCGGCCACGTGTTGCTCCAGCTGGGAATCCACGGGTCGAAGCAGATTCGCGATATATTCAGGTGGCGGTTGTTGAATTGCAGCCTCCCACGTCGATCTGTTGAGGTTCCGCGTTAGATTATTAGCCCACATACGCCATACAACACCGTCGCCTTGGAATGTTGCCCCCCACTGATCTTGGAGTCTTTCCACAACATCTCTCAGCGAAGTCTCGGCGGTCGCGCCAGCACGATCAGTCTCCTCGGGCTGGATGCAAGCTGCAACAAATGCGTCCCGGTCTTGAGCTCTTGCAATCGACAATCCATACTCGTAGATCACGAGCGTCACTGTATGCCCTCGCATTTTTTGCAGCCATTGCTTCCATGCCTGTTCTGACTTGGTAGACTCAACCACCTTCTTTTTGGCCCTGAACTGCATGACACGTTCCCACTCACCCACCTCATGGGTCTCAACAGAGCACTCGCCGTCCGTCAGCACCGCTCTGCACTTGACGCGGCCGCTGAACAAGCCCCAGATGTTCTGCAGGATCTCTTGGAACGACCCCCCGTTGATAATGATGTTGTCGAGAATCTCAACTGACATATCGCGTTGGGCGATGGTCGCCTTCACGATCGACCGCAACAGCAACTGGTACCGATGACTTGGAGCTGCTTGGTCTGGGTCTGCTGTCGCTACGGGAGCGCCCCCTGGTCGTGGCAGCGACGTGTCCACCGGTGATAGAGCTGGCGCAGCTGCAGGCGCTGACAAACCAGCTGCTCGTGCAGGAGAAGCGGTAGCGGTTGCTGCCGGTGATCGTGGCCCTGGAGACCAATGCTGCCGAAGCGCTGCTGCAGTCACTTGTAGTGGCCGTGCACCTTGATGCGATGGAGAAGTCCGTGGAGCCACTGTGGGCTACGAGGTCGATGGAGTGCTGCTTGGTGTCGGGGTGCGGCTTCACAACGGGTACGGCGAGACACGCCTAAGACTGGGCTGGCGTGCCGACCTCCGTGGCGTGGCCACCATGATGCAATTGCGGAGCTGCAAAGCTGCAACTTGCAGCTTGCAAGGGGGAAGCCTCTAATCGCGCATACATCTCATTCCTTATGATAGGTGAGCAATTGGTGGATCGGTTTCACTGGATCGATTCAACCAATCGCTCTCGGAAATTTTGAATCGAACGCACAATATTGTGATTAGAATTTAGAACACTAATTTGTATTGAACCAATTAGTAAACTCTTAGATGTAGATCTGTTGCCGTATGTGAACTGGTGTCCGTGGCTTGGGCGAAGGCTGCTGAACCACCCTTTGTCTGGTGTTACAGCATGGCCAGCCCCTGTATCCACAACCCACAGGTCATCAGTTAATGTAAGCCTCTGTAACTTGCTTTGATAGGATGCGTGCTTTCTCCTTACCTCTCGCTCGATCTGTTCCAGATCGGCCAGCGTTTGCCCTTCTCTATCGCTCATAGGCACGTTGCCCTCCTCGTCGCATGCGAGATGGCGGACATCTTCCGCATAGTCAATGTCCTCTTCGAGCGGCGTCTGTCCCTGCTCATTTAGGCGCTTCTCGCCGTCCTTAACGACCGCCTTTATCGTGTTGATCGCCGACTGCTTGGCTTTGCGGGCCTTCTTGTTGGCCCCGGGAGCTGTTTTAACGTTCGTCCGAAACAGTTGCCCCCCTTCTCTGTTGGGGTCCCTGTCCCGAGCCACCACTGGGCAGTCAGCCTTGTAGTGCCCCGTCTCGAAACAATAAAGCACTCGTTTTCGGTCTTAGGTGCGTGCTTCCGCTTCTGCGCTGGATTAGCGCGCACGCTGTTGATCGAGATCCCCGAGCCCTACTCCATGTTGCCCGAGATCTCTTTCTTCGACTTCTCTCCGAAGATGCGACGCAGCGCACCCTCGACCTTCTCGACCGTGAACTCGCCCTTCTTCATCGAGATCGACGATGCCAAAACTCGCTCGGGAGTTGGGACAAGACCTCGACACAGAGCCACGACTCACTGACCATGTCCTGTCCCAGAAGGGATTGGGTCTTTCGATTGATTTCATTTCGGGCCTTTTTGAGTTGCCCAAAAAGAGTGCACAGGTCGCGCCACTGACTTTTAGCCAGTTTCGACCAAGCTCAGGTTAGCTCAATCAGCCCGGCTGCGTTTCCTTGACCGTAGTCCTTCTCAAGTGCCTTGATCATCTCGCATGGCTCCATCTGCGAGACCAAGTCTGGCAGCGTTGAGAGGAAGAAGTTTGGCAACACTTGGTTCACAAGATTCTGCAGGTCGCTCTAAGCCCTTTCCCAATCCATCATCGCCCATCGCATCGTCAATGTATCCTTCTCAGACAGTTGACTCTGCTCTGCTCTGGGATGGCTGGCGGTTGCCCCGGACTTCCCTGCAGGAAGTCCGCCATCAGCACACGCACTTCTGGCAGACTTTCTCCAACTGCTTGCGCTTGTGGAGCTGGTCCTGGTTGTTGATGTGGGTGAGCAGCTTCTCCTTCCACATTGCGTACCCCTTGCCCTTGAAGGACGCGAGGCCGCTAGCGTTCTAGCCTTCCGATGCCATCACTGGTGTGTACTTGAAATGTTGTGTGTTATTGATGTTTGCCGTCAGTTTTGGAAGTGAGATGGCGTCAAGGCCATCTCCCTCATGAACATCACCCGGCTTATGTATCTTGAGCTTTGCTGGCAGTCTTTCCTACATGGTTGGCCCTCGTAGCTGCAGTACTTGGCTCCATAGTAGCCAATAGGGTTCTCTCTTTGACTTTATACTTCACTTCAATATACTGAATACAAATGTCTATATATTGTGGCGCAACACTTCCACTATCGAAATGGAGTACAAACCAAAATGAATATGCTTGTCAGCCCAGCACTTCAAAAACTTGTCTATGGTCGAGCTCAACGAACAAAGCTTCACATAAAACTCTTCGAGCTTGCGTTCAGTAGGAGCGTTTACTGCTTCGTCATATCGCCATGAAAACTTTGACTTTTAGTTGCTGCTTGATCTTTGCTACAAGCGGCGTGTCACGTCACCTGAAGTTTCGACAACAGCAACTTAAATATTGCCATCGACAAAGCAGTTTTGCCGAGGAATGAAATACTGTCTCAGCGGCGTTCTTGCAGGCAAGAGCTCTATCTGTCATAAGATCTCTTGGGATTCTAATTGCCTCTTTGGCCAGGAAGGATTTCAGTTCCAGCAGCACCCACGTAAAATCCGGCTCAGTTTACCGGGCATCCAGATTTGTGCGTTAGGTAGTAAGTGCTGTATTCACACACGTAAGCGTAACCACACTCAACAGCGGCATCCGAAACGTATTTGTGTTATATGTACAGCCAAGTACAGGCAAGTCCATGAAATCCCGGGCAAGTGCTGTAGTAGCACATCAAGTAGAAGAGTCGGTAGGAAGAGGGGGCCATTTGTTTCGTAAGTGTAATAAAAAAACCATTCTCCTCCAGCATTTGAAGGAGAGCCTCCGTACTGCACAATACAATGCCTAGTAATTTGATCGTGCTTTTTCTGGTTTGAAATAGCACCAGGAATGATCAAAATATCTTTGTTTGAGAGCACGGCTGTAGCGAAAAATTTGCGTTCGAAACTACAGCGAGTGGCTGCAGCTCGACGATGTCGCTGATAGAGGTCAAGGTATCATCCGTCTGTCGGGCTATCTACCAGGTACCTTTCTGTCGGTGGGCAACATAGACAGGCACGTCGAAAGACGGTGGATGATTGTGGGCCCGGCTTCCATCTCTGGTGTAAGCAATTGGTCATGGGCCCGTCGGGTTGTTGGGATTGGTGGCTTCGATGCGAATGCGAATCGGGCAGCCAAATCTCTTCGAAGTCGCTAGGAGCCGTACACGACCATAATCTGTCAGTTTTCTTGTGTTCTTGGGTTGCCAGCGGACCACACCCATACACACGATTTTGAACTTCTCCTTTTATTTGTGCGCTGGTTTCTTTCGGGATAGATTGAAACCATGATCTAAAAAGTCCACTCGTGAAGCGCTGTTTCAGCTACTTCCTCTGAATTGTACATGAGCTGTGGTGGCGCTTCAATAGTGTGTACAGTGCTTGCTGGTGTTTTACTTGCAGGTAGCTGAGTCGCAGAAACTTGGCGGCTTCGCGTCATGACAGCGTGATGTTCGGCGGTGGAGCTAAAGTGACATATCTTACTTTGTCGTCATAGATTACTTGTATCGCGTGCATTTATCTGCATATAGAACGATAAGGTTGTCGACGGATTATGGTCAAGCTCAGGCTGCCGTGGAGCGTCAACATCCGATCCGTCGAATAACAGCCCACTGAGTGTCCCTCACTACCTATGAAGGAAGAATGGACGGTATTCCCGAGAGTTTACTGGATCAAGACACGCGGTAAGAGATCATAGTGGCGGGCGGCACACGTCCACCACGCTGCATGAACGAAAGCATGTTCGGGATACACCTATTAAGGAGTTGTAGTCAGTCGGAGTTTGCTTTCTCTACCTGAATAACTTTGCTCATTCATCAACTTTCCTCTTTGGAACAAGACACCGGGTATTCGAAACAATGGTATGAGAGAAGATATTATTGTGGGTTTTTGCTCGGGAACTAGCACGATTCGGAACGTCCGAGAGCTCCCTAACTGTTCCCGGTCTTACCCTTCGTCATGTTTTCTACGTTTCGGACAGCAAGAACCTGCTATCTAACTCTCACTCGCAAATAGAAGACCAAGGGTACGCAATAGAGTATCTGGTACGAGGGTCTATGAGTACTGGAAGAGCGAAGATAAATTGCTGGAAGTCAATACGGCTTGTTTACCTTCACTACTCCTAATGATTTCCTGTCGAATGACACTCAAAGAGATATGCCACCGGTGCAACCTGAATCTCTTCCTTCGACCACGAGAAAACATATCAGCGACATGCGATTCTGCATATATCCGACAGTGGCACCAGCGCTTGTACATCTGTGCCCATAGTTCGTGAACATAATGGTCGATAGAGAGCTGCTCACATGAATGACGTTTCGCCAGTGAGTTTATCAAGACTGCGAGTCAAACCACATGGGCACGGAGTATAAGCCATCTACTCGACATAAGCTCGAGTGCGCAATCATCAAGTGACAGACCTGCTCTTTTGGAAGAAGATGCCTGTCATGGTTATTGAAGACGGCTACTCGCGGTATACGGCAATCTACCCACTGAAAACGAAGGGTGCGCCCAAGGTAAATGCTTCGACAAAGATATAATGAGTGGGCAGACAGATAATTCCCGGAATACAAAGTGGCCAAGGTTGTCATCAACCCTATAGCGATGCATTTTGACTTGATTTCAGTATGGTACCTATCCACACAATAATCATAAAACATGCTTAGAGGCACTGTTTTACCCCGCTTCCCGCAACTAAAACCATCACATTAGGGAGGTTTTGGAGGTAGGCAGTTCCAGCTCAAACATAAAACATGGCTAGATACCATGTTCTACCGCATTCCTCGATGAGCTGTCCCCCCGTGGAACACCACCAAAGGGGGACAGCTCATCGTGGAAAGTACCCAGAGCGTAGCAACATCTCATTGGTCGAAATAAATTGGATCTCTGGGGTGCTGGCCGAGCGCCATTTCGAGGTATCATGGGGAGAACATACTTGAGCGCGAAGGCAAAGCTTCTCATCGTGTTGGAAGCCGAAAGAGGCCCGGTGAAAAGCGTCGCGCGGCGTCACAACGTGGATCCTTCTCCGATCAGACGCTGGGCGAAGAACATGGCTAAGCTGGAGGCAACTGTGATGAGGAACCCTCAAGCCAAGACACTCAACGCTGGACGGGCCCGAAGTGATGCTGACCTCGAAGAAGAATTAGCCGCGTGGATACTGGATCGGCGAGCGCATGAACTAGCTGTCTCTACGAATCAAGTAATAGCTAAGGCTGTAGCAATTAATCCCTCATTTCGGGGTGGCAACAGGAAAGCTATGTGGAAATGGGTGTACCCATTTTTGCATCGTCATCGTCTGAGTATTCGCAGGAGGACGCGTGTGGCCCAGAAGCTTAGCGGTCACTTGCAGGAGGTTCGCCGTGAATTTGTTGCTGCTATTAATGAGCGCTTTGAGCCGGGGGGGGGGGCTTTGGAAGGAACGCCGGCCTCGCTGAGAGTGAATATGGATGAGACTGCTGTATTTTTCGAGATGACGTCGGACACAACTATTAACGCCGTTAATGCGCGCACCGTCTCGATTCGCGGTACTGGATCTAACTCAAGAAAGCTCACAGCATGTATCACGTGCGCTCAGGATGGTACAAAACTCCCTTTGTTTGCAGTTTTCAAAGCAAAACCTGGAGCGACTATTGAGCAGAGTCTAGACAAATTACTTCCACCGGGTGTATTTGGCTGCTGCCAGGAGAATGTGTGGATGGATGAGCGCGGATGTGAACTTTGGTTTGAAAAAGTTTGGAAAACCTATGCGTCAGCACATCCGTCGTCGTTGCTGATGTTGGACGAGTTCAAGTGCCATGTGCAGGTGTCTTTCATTAAAACGCTTAACAGTATTGGAACGGAACTGGAGGTCATTCCAGGCGGTTACACCTGCGTTCTGCAGCCTTGTGATGTTGGAATCAATAAGCCGCTGAAAGATTGTATCCGACAGCAATACAACGACTGGGCTGTCAGAAAAATGGACGCATTATCAGGCGACGCGAAGGTGCCAGCTCCAGATCGCACTGACATTATCGAGTGGCTCGTTACGGCATGGAGCTCTATCACGTGTGATTCGATTGTTAAAACGTTTGCATCTATTGGATATGGAGTCAAATCTAACAATCAGCAAGCTGAATCCGCACCAGAAGTTGCCCCTGTTGTACAAGCTGCCCCCGTCGCTCAAGATGAAGATGAAGATCACGAGATTGAACTGATCGACTTAGTGCTCACAGTTAGACTCTGAATTGCTTTTCTAAATCTGCAAGCATTAAACAGAGAACGATGCCTTTGTTACGCTCCGAGCGCTTCCGCTTTTGACTGTTGTCGGATTTGCGTAGGTCCTCGACTACAGTCGCCATCTTGTTTTCGTATGCTGAGCGCTGTCTCAAAAGACGGCGAGGAAGAAAGCCAACGTGGCACATCTGGGACCCTGAGCGGATAACGTACGCTTTGACAGCGTACTCGATCTTGCCATCATCTGCGATGACGGACCCCCTCTAAAGACGACGGTGTCGTCGAGTTTGAGATACTTCCCGCATACTTCGTGCGATGTACAGCTACGGCCAGCTGCTCCTTCGTCGCAACCAACGAGATCTACTCCACGGATCAACGCTGCTGCCGCGCCTTCTTGTACATGCGTAGATGTTAGCGGTGCCGAAAGATCTAGGGCGCC
The DNA here is from genome assembly GCA_009729435.1 of Phytophthora fragariae. Lineage (NCBI taxonomy): Eukaryota > Oomycota > Peronosporomycetes > Peronosporales > Peronosporaceae > Phytophthora > Phytophthora fragariae. The sequence goes on along the minus strand of QQOI01000101.1, from coordinate 109,072 downwards.
AGTATGGACACCAACGAACGTACCATTAGTGTGCTCAAGTCCTAGCTAAAGTAGAAATGAGCTCTCATTGGTTGAAATCACAGCAGGGGGGGATAGCTCTTGAAGGAAGACCTTTCAAAAGTTGCCAATCACTTTATGTTGAAAGCCCAAGGGAGGGGGACAGCTCTTCGAGGAAAAATGAGAGGGACAGCTCATCGCGGAATACGGTAGAGCGCTTTCCGCAAGTTGCTTTGATTGCTAGAAACATGATTTCTTTAAAGCCGTCATTCAAATGTGAAGATAGCTAGCGAAATAGATTACGCAGAATATCGTGAAATCTATTTGCAAGCCAGCGCGTGATTACGGCCAACACACATGCATTTTTACAAGCAGAGAGGGGGGGTTCTACTTGTACATTTAAAGCAAAACGCAATGGCGGAGGTGCTGACGACGGAGCTGCCGTGTACGATGACAAGGCGGTGAGAGGCGCGTGCGGTCACAGTGAGCAGCGTGCATTCGAGCCCGATCATCTACATTTTGGGTGGGCGGCACGTGCTTGTTGGTGATGCTAAATACATGAGCGCGGGTTGAGACTAACGCGCGTGTGCTCGTGGGGTGTTGTTTTAGCAGACGCAGAGGAGTGTGTGGCCCCGGTCTGCGCGCAGCGCAGGGGTAAACTGGCGGCGGAGCTTAGGCCGGTGCTGCAGCGCGTGGGGGCGACGCGGTAAGAGGCGCGTGTGGCCACAGTGAACAGCGTGGGTTTGAGCCCGAGCGCTCCAGCTTTATGGCTTCGGGGTAGTCGATGGCTTCGTATATTAATTGGAATACCATCGAGTTAGAATGTTTTAGTTAGAATTGAGCTAAGCCACGTGTCTCATCCGTGTTGGTGGTGGTGTAAATTACTTGATCTAGATAGGCCCCAGTATACGCCAAAGTTATTAATTTCCACTAGTCGCGCGTCTTCATGAGCGTTTGATGTCGAAGAGCATCATTACACTGCCACTATGACCCACTTGATGGGACGATTACTGTGAAGGTAAGGTCGCTCTAAACATTCTAGATCCGCAACTTGATCGTCGTCATCAAGTGTTCGCTACTAACAAGAGAAGAACCGATCACTAAGAGACTGGGCCATATGTGTGGAGTTATCTATGCCGTAAAAACGCAGTTAAGGCTCTGCGGCCATTCCTAGCAAGCGTGGTTAATACGAAGACAGCTGTAATTTAAATTAAATGTTACGTTTGGTATCGCTTCACGAAAAATAAAAGATATTTGTAGAATAATACCGATTTTGATCGGATAAAAATAGTATGAATGTTAACCTTTGCTGTGTCAAAACAAGGTTGGTCGTCGCTTGACCCTTTAAACTACATCATAGTAGTAATTTCGAAAAGGTACCCTATTTTGCTAAAAATGGTCTATCCCTCGCAATAGGGCTAATGGCGAAACCGAATTCGTAAATAAATGAGACGAAGTTACAGTGGTCTCACGGCAAAGGACTCGAGTTCAAGCCGAATCCTCCACACAGCTCGCACCTCAACCCGTGCGTTGGTAGACTACGTGGAGGAGAACTGCCTGCTGACGCTGGAGCAGCTGAAGACGACGGTGTGGGTGGACTTTGGTGTCCAGCTGAGCACATCTTTGATCAGTCAATAGCTCGTTGGCAAGCTCTATACGCTCAAGCAGGTATATTAACGTCGTTGCTTCTACTGTACAATAAAATGGTTGAAATTGCTAACTGTGGCGTGGTTATAGGTGCGCATTGAGCCTGCAACCTGCAACGGTGAAGTCAACATTAAGAAGCGCAAACAGTTTGCTGAAGATCTGCTTAAGTACAGCCGTGAAGGTGCGTTCATCGTGTACTACGATGAAACAAACTACAACTTGCACTGCAAGCACACGCAGGGTCGTGCTCTGAAAGGCAAGCGCGCCATTGTGAAGCTGTCGCCCAGCAAGGGGAAGAGCCTGCAAATTCAATAGGCCTGATGTACTACGGGACCCAACGCGGCAGCATCAAGATGGAAGTCAACGCTGCGTTCGTCAAGAAGGTTTACGATGCTGCGAAGGCACACCCGACCTAAATGGAGCACTTCGCTGACAAGCCGTAATTGTGCTCGACAATGCCCTGACCCACAGCCTGGCCGAGACTTTGGTGCGTGAGCGGGATGACCTTGTGCTTCTCCGCCTAGCGCCGTGTTCTCCTATGTGCAACCCGATCGAAGGTGAGTTGGGCGTCGGTATTAACATTTATTTATACCACACTAACTGTGATTTCCTATTACTCTTACAGGCTGCTTCAGCGTCCTCAAAGCAGCGGTCAAGCGCTATTTGGCACTAAGCCACGGCATCATGCTCAACGCACCTCGTGGACAGATGCAGGAGCAGCGCATGCAGTTGCTGGAACAAGCCGCTGCGAGTTGCATGGATTGCATAAATCTTCGACTGGTCAACAATATGGCGCTTCACTGCGCTCAAGCAGTGGCCGCTGCCAAGCACCGTGAGCTGATGGAGTACGACACTTAACCCTTTCGCGATGAAAGGAGGCATTTTGCTTCCTTTAACGGTTCTTCAAGGACGTACCCGTATGTAACTACGTTAAAGGGAGCAAAATGCCTCCTTTAAGCGACTTCAAGAACAGAGTCACGCAATTATTTTCATAGTCGTAACAGAAAAGTACAGAAGCATGGCACTTTTATCATAAAAGTAACTACAAATCCCAAATGGAAGATTTGAAGGCTGCCCATCACAGACCTTAAAGGAAGCAAAATGCATCCTTTAATCATTATAAACTTAGATTTGTATAATATAGTGTAGCCGAGTGGCTCGCGAAAGGGTTAACCGTTTTGAGGTGCACAGCATCCACTTTGAGGCAAAGTCAAAGTTGTCAGTTATCTAAAACTTATTTCAGACCTAAGGAGGAATCCGAGTGGACGTCCTATTCTTCAAAAACACGATGACCTGGTAATTTATGGGTGATAGGTGATATTAGTGTATAGAGTTTTCATTGAAAAACCATGTAAGTACTCTACAGTTCCTTTCATGAATCATAATACCCTCTGAATATGATAAATTTCGGGAATGTTGCTTTTAACGTCCACCTCGTCTAGGTACGAGGTTTGGAGGTTGCGCGAAGGGATCATCCGTTATGCCTCCATCTGGAGCACTTCTTAAATAGAGACCTTTCGGAGCGATTGGGTTTTGATTCAGATTCAGCTAGATGTGTTGTTTTTGCATTGGAATCGAAACTCATTCGGACCTCAAATGGAACTTTCGAGAACATTCGGCACCTGGGAGCCCCAGCGAGGGCTTGACACTCAGACACAACCAAACGCCATGACCTCTATGACGGAGCTTGCAGAAGAAGCGGACTCGGAGCTTGTTGGTGAGGAGGTTCGAGAGCTGATCACGCAAGAAGACGCGGCAGATGCTGAATCCAGGAGAGAGCTCTGCACGCAAGAAATTTAACGTCAGCGACGACCTGATACTACTCCGCGCGATGAGTGTGGTGAAGCCCTGGGAAGCTGCGGTCGGGACCATGAATGACATCATGAAGAGCTTCAATGAGATGGCCAAACTGTGCTATATGAATGGTGGTTTTATAGCTGATAAGCAGGGTCCTGCTCTCAGGACTCGGTTTAGCCATTTGTTGTGTCAGCATCAAAAGCAGCAGCTATTATCCATGCGTTCATCGGGCACTACTGAGGAGCATGGTGAGCGTGAGTTCCTGCTGGTAGACATCACCACTCGGATGAACGACGCCAAGGAGCTCCAAGACACCAAAAAAACAAGAGAAGCAAAAGCAAAAGGGGATAGAAGCCTCGGATGAGCTGTTGCGCCGTCTTGCTATGGGTGAACTTGAGGAACAATCGTCGAGCAGCGAAAAAATTGACGGCTCGGATGAAAAGGGTTCTCGGCCTCGGAAGCGCACAGCGCTGAATGCAGGCCGTAAGACAACCAAGCGAGAAAAACTGGAAGCTATGACCGATAAAATCGCAGCGAATATTGAAAACGTGGATACAGACTACGCAGAGAAGTATGAGTACCTGAGCAAATGGATGGAGTTTGAGAAATAAGAGGCGGAAAAGCAACGAGCTCACGAGTTGATGATGGAGGAGCGACGTGAAGCTGCGTAGCGCGCTCGCGATGATCGCCATGCTGTTGCTGAGCGAGACCGAGAGAAGTTTATGCTACGCCTGCTGGAGATAGCCCTCGGAAAAAGCAAAGATGACAAAAGTGATTAGGTACAGCTGATGAGGAGGAGTCACTAGATTTATTCGTTGTCAGAATAATAACCTAATGAATGTGGCTTAAGATCAAAATACACCGATATCTGAACGTTTTAAGCGAGTGCGAAGGTTGGTAAGTAGTGCGGCTACAAAGAATTTTTATTTCCCCACCGGAGTTTGCCTTGTACGCATTTTTTTGTCCCAGTTAACAAAAGACCAGTCAACCTTGACCCTGCAAAGGCCCCACTCAACAGCCTCTTGCACTCTACTCATTCTAGCGTTGAAAGTGGCTTTGGCTGCCGTTCTAGGGCTTGGAAACGGGCAGCAAACGTATTCACTGCACCCGTAACCTGGATCGCCGTAGATAACTCTTCCCTTGAAGCACTCGTACTTCGAAAATTCGTCTAGAATTCCGCTCAAGCTAAGCATTGTTGAGTCATGTCACCGACCTTCGATGGGGCCGAAAAGGCTGATGATGATTCCATCGGGTGTAGTAATTGCTTGCCAATTATAGTAATGACGTCTCAGGTGACCGTTGTATACAGCACGCTGTAGGTTCTCGTAGTCTGATGAAGGATTCTCGCGAGCGCTTGGACGCGAGACGTACTGTTTTCTGACATCGATAAATGAGCAACATGTATTCAAACGTGCTCCTTTCCGGGTGATTGCGTCGCAGAAGTTCCCCAGTCGCCTGAGCACTATAGCCCGATTGAAATAGAGTAGGTCCTTAGTCTTCTCGAAGAGGAGATTCATTACATGTCTAGACACTCGACCATAACGCCCTACAGAGCGGACGAACTCGTTAGCTACCGTGAAGAGTATGGAGGGCTCTTGAAGGCGGCGACACACCATCGCCAATGCTTCGACAGTCTGCAGTATGTCGTTCTCGGCGGTGCGAATTTCAGGTCTCGGGAGCTGTAACTTTGTCACAATGAGCTATAGCTCAGGAATGGTAAAGCCGTAGCGAAATCGGACAGTGGCATTATCCAAATCGACGTCGAAGCGGTTGGTAAAGTTGATTCTCGGGAGTCCTTCGGGCGACCGGAAGTAGTTATTTGCGCAGAGTAAGCACATCAGCTTGAGGAAGCGCTTCTAACGCCCGCGTGATGCCACCCAGACGGCACTGATGACGAGGTGGGCTTGGCGAATGGTTAGTCGAGGCGCTACGAATGCCATGGTACACGGGTGAGCTCGCTCTTTCGAGAATGGGTGGCTTTCTGAATCTGAAATAGCTGTTGAGATAAGTGTCCACATTGCTCAACTGAAAGCAGGTTTGAGAATAAATTGTGAGAGGTGTTGCTTTCACCAGCTGATTCTCATCTGAAAAGGGCCAATTTGAGGGCTCTGAAAATTCTCTAATACGTACGAGTTGCCTACACATGTAGCCATACAAACGCATAGTTTAATTTATATATTGGTTAGTTTTACTAAGATAGTAAGTACTTATAAGGTTTGATGCTATTTCGTTCACGTGGTGCGTCCCTCCACCAAAGTGCATTTAGAACTGGTTTGGGACTATACTTGCATTTGAAGTACAGGTGACTGGCTCGATGCACCAGATGCTCCTCTTGGTCAATGGTATGTGAGCACGAAGAAATGCAAACCACTCGCGATGGTAGAGACAAACATCATTATCATGGCCAGTAAACAATACAGTTTCAAACAGCTATTTAATGGGAATTTGACAACAGTAGTATAGATTCAATCTTAAGTGACAAGATAAGTATAGTCGGATGGTGAACGCAGGTAACCAGCAGTGAAAATAATATGTCAGTACTAGTATAAGGCCACCTACTACTACTGGCGAACAAATTCCACTTCGACCCCCACTTCCGTCACAAAATAGAAACGTGAATAGAAACGTGGATTGGTCATAACGCTAAAGCCGTGCTGTGTGCACGGCGCAATGGCAGACATCATCATCGAGGTCGGGCTTGTCGGCGGTGGGCCGACACGTCCTACCTCGTGGGCGCCAACAAGGCTGACCATGCCTCTCTCTTGTCCACCCAGGATGTCGTCGTGTACGACAAGGGCAACCTGCTCGAGATCCTGGCCGCGAAGCGCTGAATCAAGTCCAGCGTAATCGGTAAGCTCACCAAACGCTTCGCCGACGTCAAATCTGAGCCGAATAACCACGACATCCAGTACGAGATCCACGGGTACGACGGCTTCTTCTTCGCCAATGACCCCGGCGGCACGAACATCATGACGGAGACCACGTGTGAGCTCAAGGAGGCTCTGGTCCTGCAGATTGACGACCAAGCTTATCGTCGGAATCTGTCTGGGTAACGAGCTGTTCTGTCTTACCGCCGGTGCCACAACCTGGCGGCAAGACAGAGCAGCTCGTTACGGCTTCCGACTGACAGCTTGTGCACCCTACAGTAAGACCAGCTCAAGAAACATTGCCGCCCAGAAATCGGATTTCATATCCGATTTCAGCATATCGCACACTAAGGTGACGAAGATGCTTGTGTTTCCATTGGTTAGCTAGACTCATAGGCCATCAACTAGCTCATGTATACTCAACTGCTCTTGTCGGCGCTTCCGGCCACCACACTCGGGCCATGAGGGGCCGGATATGCTAAGACCGCCCACAATTTCAAGTAATGGAGGGCTGTATTTATATCGAAGCAATTGTAATATTAAAAAGTATCTCTTTCATGTCAGCGGTGTAGTGAAAACCTATATGCCGCAGTCATGCCTTCACTGCGGCAGCGTACGGCATGTCCGTACATTGTGCCCACTTGTTTTGCACCGACTGCACATATACGTAGCTGAAGTATCCGACTCTCCATTGCTTCGCAAACGCTTAGTCGGGGGCCGCCCTAGTGCTTTCTTTTGAAGTGGGGGCTGGGTTGTTTCGTCGGGGGCGGCCATTTCAGATTCAAGAGGCAGATTCACGGACCTATTCTTGAAAGCTCTGGCGTAGCTCTTGACGTGATAACAACATTCGAAGTGATCGAACATTAAAGGTAGTTTCCCAATTGAGCTCATAGCAGCGATCAAGTGACGACACGGAATGCGGTGTTGATCCATAAATCCTCACGTACAGTGACTTTTGCTCACGGTGACTCTTCGCATCACTCTCATCGGCGACTTTCGATTGTAGACAAAGTAAACATCCTCAGATGAAGGTTCAATTGCATAATGACCGATGTTGCTGCTCTCCATGTCATAGGTCTTTTGCGCAGCTGGGGTGATTTGTCTGCCTTCATCTAGCCATTTCCTGGTTTACTGGTTTCTTTTATATGTTCGAGCCATGATCCGCCCTATGACAGCTTTAATGAAGCCGAACGGAGACAAACCTCGAATACCCAGAGTGAGCTGTGTCCCAAACACGCTTTCTACGAAATTCGATGTCCGCCACCCATACAGAGGCTGCTCTCCGATATTTGCAAATACGCACCACTTGCTTGGAGGGATGCTCTTCAAGTATGCCATTGCCTTCTTACCCAGCTCCATACCAATCCACGCCAGCTTTGAGTCGTACTCATCCTCGGTATAGCACGCCTGAAGCTGCCAAACTAAGTTCTTGTGTTGCTGTTTTACATTTTGGTGTTCATGAACGAAATTGCGAGCTATGTGTGCTGTACAGAACTTCAGATTAAGCTGGAGTGTCTGCGCCACTGAGAGCGTCGCTCTGTTGCGGTCGCAAAACATATGGTAGCCGGCTATGTCGATTCCGCTTTTCTTAAGAACCTAAAAAAACACGAATAACTCTCAATGTCTTCCGAAGGAACCAAAGCGAAAGCTATGGTGACGTTCTGCATGTTACCGTCTCGGCCAACTAGATGCATTTGAAGGCCACCATGGTACTGGCACTTATAATGCGAACAATCAAGGCCGAGAATTCACTGATTGTGAGGCAAGGAGCTTGCAACGGTTTGCACAATAACGGAACGTCTGCAGATAAGGAAGGGGCAATTGATTCATACGACTTTTCAGCTCCTTCTCGGTTTTTTCGAGCACCAATTGACGAGCGCGATACACAGACCGCTTTTGTCCCGCCAGTGATATGTGGCGTGGAGATCCGGCCGAAAAGTGACCTCGGCCGGGTCGCGCTGCAGGCGCACTCTGTCGGATTCGCTGACAGAAAGGAAGTTGCCGTTGCGACAAGCTGTCACTCACATTTACCTCGGTAGAGTGACAAGTAGTGACTTTGGCCTCGGTGGGACCTAATAAATACCCGACCGAGGCTGAATACGTCAGACTGATATTTACGACCAAAGCCTCGGTCGTACTTAAGTGGAAGCCTCGGTCAGATGCCGAAGCCTCGGTCGCACTTCGAGGTACCTCTGGCGTAATCACCGTCATTATTGATGAGTGTACAGAAGTCGCCACATCGAGATTCTTTTTATACTAGATATTTGTATGCAGGATTAGGATTAGCTATAGGATGATCTGCAGAGGCAGTGATGGAAAAGGCGAGACTTTTCGCCTTTTGAAAAGTTAAGGCGGGGCCTTTTCGCCCAAACAGGCCGCCCTTTGGCCCTTTCGCCTTATCGCAAAGCAATGAAGGAGTGTAGGTTATGCTGGATGAGAGGATTTTCATGGCACTCCTCCATGTTTGAGGTCAGATTTACCTTCATTGAAGCCGGGGCAAGACCGCTGGCAAAGCACTGGTTGCTGTTGTGTTTGCCGGTATCACTTTTGCAATCTGCGGTGCGTGTAGAGATTCTGTTTTTAAGGCGCCGTTGGCGACTGTATTATCCACTCGGGCTTTTTCATCATCAAATTCGGTGACTTTGGTGCTGCTGCTGCTATGTCGTGCTGCATAGTGGAGTGGGAGGTTCCGTTTCGAAGAGCGTGGCTACAGTGCAACTCGCGGTGTGTGCAATCGCTTCCTGTCGTGCTTTTGGTGGACTGCTGCGATTTCATCTTACATTTGTGGAGTTGGAGGTTCCGTGTCGTATAAAGTTTGGGTGGTGTAGCTGCTGGCGTGAGTTTACTTTTTAGCATGCCTCGCACTGCGATTCCCGAGAAAGATCACTTTGACACGAGAAAAGATCTCCCGAAGAGTGCGGGTGGATACTTTTATTGTGAGTGCAAACACTGCAAGTTGGCGTACAGCAAGGATCCCGACCGAGACCCCCCAGATCTGTTACTTGCTCGTGCGTATAGTTACAGAGGACATCTGCAAAAGTGTGACGCGTACCAAGCAACTATTATTTCGTCATCCTTTCAAGCTAACGTTAATGGCGACTCGGATTCCAGCTCAAGTACATCTTCTCTGGCAAGAACGAAAAAGCGTTTGTTTCGCTCGAAAGTATCTCCATTGCGCCCAAAAAATCCTAAGCGCAAAAAGAGCTCAGCGTCACCCCGCAGACTATCCAAGGCACGCAAGCAAGAATTAGAGCGCTTGCTGGTTGAGTTTCAAGCTGGAAACTTTCTCCCAGATCTTTTTATAGAGCGGCGCTGCACCAGGGCATTGCTGGAGTTTCTATGCCCCGGGATTTCAGCTTACTTACCCTCTCGAAAAACCTTAGGAGGGCGTATTTTGAAGTCTCACGCAGCCTTTTGCCATGAGGAGGAATCGAAAAAGCTGTCAAAGAAACAAGTTTCTACTGGAGGATTGATAAATTTTCTCTCCGACGTTTGGCAAAACATTTCTCGCGATCACGTGCTAGGTTCCCAACTGGCACTTCTTGGTTGTATTCTGACGTATGCGTTGCCAAAGGCCGGTACCCGCCATGATGGCGTCGCTATGGCACGATGGGTGGCAGATAGGTGCAGTTGTCACCGACAATGCTGGCCAATGCGGTCGAGCTCGCCGGATTTTGGCACTTCGCTTCCCCAAGACGATATTTCTATTTTGTTTCGCGCACTGTATCAATAATATTGTGAAAGCGGTTTTAAAATCCACGTTCTCAGATGTTGCTAAAGAGGCTACAGCTGTCGTCAAGTGTCTAAATATGTCATCTTCGAAGTGGCTTCAACGTGTCAGGGCGTTAATGACGGAATGCTACGGAAAGCCACTTGCGCTGTTCACACTTTGTGAAACCAGGTGGAACAGTATGCAAAGTTGTTTTGCATCACTGCTTCGAGTTCGAACATCCCTCGAGATGTTAGCAAGTAAGTACCGTGCAGCCAAACATTTTCCATCTTCACTAATGGTACTCAGTGAGCGTCAATTTTGGAGTGGTCTGGTAGAAGCTGAACGTGTAATTGCACCATTATCAGAGGGGTCAAATCGTCTCCAACGAGACGAGAACACTTTATCCGATGTCGTTGGTTCATTCAGAGACATTTATTTCGGATTTGAGGGATTTCATGGAGACGAAAGCTGCAGAAACAATTTGATAAAGTGCGTAGAAGACCAGTGGTAGCAATGCGAACAACCACTATTTCTTTTGACATTTGTATTGAATCCTTTGACGGTGAAGGACGCTCGGAAGCTGATCGAGCGGACGGATGGCGAAAGACGAAATGCTGAAGCGGACGCGCGATTAGCATTTGGTGAAATAAACGAACGGAAGGCAAAGAAACGAGCTGAAGAGAGCAAAATACCTGCAAAGATTGCTTCTTCAACGCAGTTAGGGAAGTTTGCTGTCTATTACTATCGTCGGTTGGTTGGAGAGGACTATGGCGTTGTACGAGGCGATATAATGAAGAGGATTTCAAACGGGTTAACATCATAGGATGTAAGCGAGTTTGAATTTGATGTGATTAGTTTCTGGAAACAAGTTGAAAATGAGCACCCTTCAAGTGGACTGCCCCGACTTGCTATCCGATTGCTGTCCGTAGCAGTAAATACGGCAACAACAGAGCGGTTATTCAGTGAGCTTGGAATGATTCAAACCGCCAAGCGTAACAGAATGACATCGGCTAAAGCTCAGGAACCGCAGCGTATCCGGCAGCACATGCGAGAGTTAGAGCGGCAATCGGCTCCACTGGAACCGACTGTAAAACGAATCCTGGATGCTACTGAGCGACCTGTTATTGATCGCGAGATGCGTAATGATTTTGTCGCCGAATCTCCGGAGCAGTTAGTGCAACAGCATATTCCACGGTCACCGCATACAACAGACTCCACCCCATCTAGAACTACGTCCACAGAAGCCGCTTTTCACACACCTCGTTTAAGGTCACAATCCCCTCATCTCCCATCATCTCGCACACGAAACGGATCAGCAGCGTCAGTGCGGCGGTCATCTCGAGCGAGAACGCCAGTGTCCCAAACTCTACGTAGAGAGGCGATCTCTGAGCAGTCTGTAGAAGACGATGCGCTGGTAGATATAGGAGACGGTGTTGACGGGGAAGAAACATTTCCACGTTGGGAAGAGTATCTTGCAGAAGTTTTCGACGACGATGAAATTGGAAGCGCTTTCATAGCTTCTGACGAGGATCCTACGTATCACGCATGGGAGTTTGAACCGATCCCAAAACCTTACACAACCCAGTATCCTGCCGTTGACGACACCAATTTTCCGCAGGAAAAGCAGATAACATGAATCCGGGCCTTGAAGGCACCCCTCGCAGCGCTGTTTGGTAGTCAAGCAACTGAGTAACATTGGTCTGTTTTGCTTTCACATCAGCGTGTTGTGCATTTACTTCTACCAGCAAAAAAATAAATTCGTACGACTTTTACAGTTTCTGCATCGCTGCCGTGTCGACAAAGTCTCGAGCTAAAGTGAAATCACTGAAAATGCAACAAGCTTAGTGTATTCGTCTTGAGCAAGCGGGCGTTCCAGCTGTAGCCATCCTGTTATCTCGACGGGGCCTCTGTTTTCGCGATTCGGCCCAAGCATCGATCGACGGCGGGTGAAACTGAGTGCGACGACGATGAAGAGCGATCGCGAGATGCTGCAGAAGACGAATATGGTGATCGGGAAGACTGGCGGCCACTAAAGTATAAAATAAAATAATAGTGAAAAGCAAATTGAATTAGCGAGCTGAGGCAGATAAGTCCAAAGCTGAAAGAGCGCTTCGGCACGGTACCTGCTTTCCCGTCTCCCCATTTGCTCTGCACTTCGGTCGCGCGATCTCTCCGACGATCGCGACGGCAAACTTCCGCTATAAGATATAAACACAGCTTAATTAACCTTTGAGCCCGAAGCACATTCGTCACTTACCGACGGCTGTGACGGCGTTTCACCGAGGGCGACCGAGAGCGATCGAAGAGCTAAAATTTGATCAATAACCAAACGATATGTTAGACCACCGTGCCTCCTAAAGATCGAATACAACCAGCGACACTACACCAGCAGCACCCAAGCTGTAGAGGTAGGAGATGTCCAGCACCTCCTTCACCTTGGCTAGGTCCAGTCCATCCATCGGGCACGTGGCGAGGTCGTGCGCCTGGGCGGCGTACAGGAAGGTGGCGGCGGCAAACGTCGTCTACTTGTACGCTCACTCCTCGGTGGACACGTTCGGGTCATGCTCGCCTGAGAAGAGCTCCAAGAGGGGCGAAACTTGCTCACGAATGCGTCGGGGGCGCTGTTGTCACGGTTCAGCTGCTGCATGCGTGGCACGTTCTTGCAGGGCTCTGTAACAGCGCGGCACAAAAGATGCATCAGTGAATCATTCACTGCAGCCACTGCTCGGAGCAATAACGTACCGAAATCGGCTGCGAGCACGACTACGACGAGGGTTCCCTTGACCTTGCCGGCGTTTGAGTCCATCATGGCGCCCGCGAGCTTCTCGAGGTCCTCGGTGGAGTGCAGCACGATGCAGACATAGGCCTGCGTGTTGAATCCGGTCGGGGCTCGCTACAAGACAAACACAGGCACTGGGAGCAGCGAGAGCAGTACGAGTCGTACGACGATGTGGGACGGAAGTGAAGTTCGGCGGGTAATCTGCTGGCTAAAATAATGTCTAAAATGAGGGTTGTTTATCGGTGAAAACGTATGGTATACCAAATCCAAGTATAATTGAAAAGGCGCCCTTTGTAAAAAGGCGAATCGGCAGCCCTTTGGCCTATTCCTAACGCTTAAACTCGTTGAGGCGCCTTTTGAAAAGGCGGTAAAGGCGGCCATTGCCACCACTGGCAGAGGCTCTCAGAGCCTCTGAATATTCAGTAATAAATCAGCAGTCTTCCCCCCAAGTCTTCAGAGGTTAAGTCCGACTCCGGTAAGTGTTAGCTAGCTTATTATAGTGCCTGGATACGCCTGGCTTAGTGGTATGGCTGTTGGCGGACTAGAGGTTTATTAATTAATAGTCCACCGAGGCCAAGCCAAGAGTAGGCGTGGCCGAGAGGCTAGAGTGGCACTTAGAGTGTCGTTCTGTGTGTGTGTGGGGGGGGGTTAAGTCCCATATAGTATATTTTACTACCGACCGAGGATTACCTCGGTCCGCTTTGTATTAGGCCTAAACAGCCGGTACCCTTCCATCTGAGGGACTGCAAAAGGGTTGCGCGAAAGCGCTCTATTGCATTCTAGCCTTCGTTCGTGGCTAGTTAGTGCAGGTTTTGGGTTGACCGAAGACAACCTTGGTACCGCTTTGATTGAAATGATTTCAGAACGCGATGGGATATCTGTCGTGTAGGAACACGCTGAAAATCTCGCTTCCGTACGGTACGAGTCCCACCAACAACACACGTCTTCCCGAAAGGGTCAACGAAAGTTGGATCTAACCACCTGAGGGTCCAGGAACGATCCCTGACACCGGGTTTGATATAAGCCTCTGTGTAGGCGGTAATTGCGTTGTTGGCGTGAACAGCACTGGCAAATGTCGGTAATTCAGCAATTTGGCGCGTTGTCGGTTTTGCGCTTTAGAACTGCACGAAAAATGGACACCCTTCGCTTGTGCATGTAATGCGGCTGTCAATGCCACTGCGGCGAAAATCCTAACTTGTTTTTTGTTGGCCATAGCGTAGGCTTGGACATGATGCAGTCCCGATGTTGCGTTTACAAAACGCATTCCTTTCGCTAATTGCGGACGAGAGTCCACGTTTGAATCAACCATGTCGTTCGCCGCTGGCTCCACGACAAATTCCCCGTTCATCACTTTGTCGCCATCGCAATCGACTTCAATCACATCTGCACCATTGCCAATATCAACAAAATCTCTACTAATGAAATCACCAGTATGCTCCGTGCCGCCATCCATATTTTCATCAAGCATGGCGCAATGGATTTCACTATTGCATTCATCGGATTCAAAACTCTCACAATGGTCCGGACGTCTATTGATCGCAGCTTCGGTCAGGTTACCGGATTCGACGTTCAGAAATCGGTCAGGGCGACTGTCGGTCGCAGCTACGGAGAGGATTCCTGGAGTGGTCACAGGGCTGGCCGTGGCCCACTGCTTAGACACAACAACAGTGTGTTGTATAGAGGTGTTCATCACCTCGTCTCTAACTGCTGCAATCTCTTGACCTAATAGCTGCAAGCGTGTAGGCATATTGATCTTCCCCTCTTTGAGAGTGAATGTTCTGATTGTTCGCCTCAACCGCCCCGATTTCTTGATGACACGACCGGCAGTCGTCTCCACTCGACACACCTTCTTAAGTTTCCATAGGACGTCGCCGGTGACGACGTGTACAGGATGATTGTCGTCCGGAACGACTTCTAGTACAGTGCCGGAGCGAAAACCTCTGTGGTCACCTTCTGCAAAGCTGGGGCAATAAAACTCGATTTTGTCGCCAACGCACAGCTCTTCGCGCGGCAACGCCGACACTGGCACTCGCACCATGGACCCACCGATGCTGTCAGCTGATGAAAGCTGCTTATGTTTTGCCTCAACTGCCTAGACGAGTTCTCTTCTGAAGGTGCACAATGTGGTTCGTTCCTCCCTCCTGAGCACTTATATTTAGTTTTGCTCAAATTATCCCGATGAGCGTAGTCAGTCGAGTTTCTAAGTGCTCACTACTATTTCTGTCACGTCAAATCTCTCTGTATACTATGTTTGGCGATAAAATATACAGCCGGCAGCTATACTAGTACTGACGCGGAAACTACTAGTCTTGTCACTTAAGATTGAATCTATACGACTTCTGTCAAATTCCCGCTTTTTAAATTTCAGAGCTTCTTCGTGCGAAGCGCGACTTTGTTTCTTTTTTTTAGTAATGCGAATAGAAATTTACAGTGCTGTTCAATTTGCGTTGTGCTTTGGTCGGTTTGAGATGGCAAATGTGTACTTTAAATTTCCCTCTTTTGATTTTTGTGATTGGTGATTGGAGATATTATATTTGCACGGACTAATATTCAATCAGAACGCAAAGTTTGGATCGATTTTGAGCCCCCGATTCACTTGTGATTGGCAGCGTTTGGTGAGATGCTGTTGTGAAAGTTCGCAGCCTGCAACACTGTGCAGGCTGCGCAGTGCACAGAGCCCAAACCCAGTATTTGGTTTTTGGAAGATCCAAACCGATTATACAAGGATTGCTTGTCAGTTCAAGCCATGTATTGCCTCCTCCGTGCTAGCCAACATCGTAGGAGATGCTGGATTTTCATGGTATGATATTGCGTGTACATGTACTCGCCTCTGCAATCTCAAGTTTCGGAAGTCCTCGAATAGCAGCGGAACAGCGTAAGGATGACACAAGGAACTTCGACCGGTGTTCCATCAATCGACAGCGTATAGTCAGTCCAAATCAGACCAGCACGCACTGGCGACCTTGATTGGCCAATTTTTCGGCCGAGTCTCACGCACCCGTCCCATCAATCTGCATCACCCTGGGCGCGCAACATCGGCCACTTCGCTCTCTGCGTCACAGCCACGCTGCTCGTCCCCCAGCTGGCCGCGAGCGCTGACATTACCGGTAACTGACGTCTACAGGCTATCGCCGTCTGGACCCCAATACGCCGCAGTGACGAGATCGTCGCCAGTTACGCGCCAGCGACCCCCAGACGACAGCTCGACACGCGACGGCACGAACCGCGCGCCAGATTTCGCCGGGGCTGCAGCGTCGTTGCCACTTCGTCTTTACTTGCCTAAAAGCGCAGTGCAGAGGTCGCACTCATGTCGACGTCGTTGCCGCTACCCAGGGGCTTCTTCAACACGAATGTGCACGTGTCCGAGGACATGCGCCGCCAGTACATCGAGTTCGCGGAGGGCTCGATCCGCAAGGTCTTCGCGCTGAGCGACTGCCACAAGAATAGCTGGATCCCCATGCGCGAGAAGAAGGGCGTGGCCATCTACCGCAACTTCGGCCAGATGCGCGGCCCCAACGCCTACAAGTCCAACATCGCCGAGGTGGGCTGCAAGGGCGAGCTGAACGCCTCGCTGGAGCAGGTCGGACGCGCCTATGCAGCGCACGACGACGCACTGTTCAGGAGACTCATGAAGAAGCTCAACCCGGCTGTGATGGACGCCGCCGTGCTGCTCACGATCGTGCCGCGCACGCCGCTCACTCCCTTCAGGTACATTGGCATCAAGTGGTACGCTGTCAAGACGCCCACGCCCATCGTGTCGCATCGAGACTACTGCTGCCTCGAGGTGCAGGACAAGATCGTGGACTCGTTCGGCAACGAAATGTACATCCGCATCCTCAACTCGATCGAAATCAACGAGTGCCCGTCGCTCGAGAACTCGCATGGACTCGTGCGCGCAAAGATCCTCGCCGGATACATGTACCGCACCGACCGCGCCGAGCCGAACGTAGTGCGAGTGCATCACGTGGCGCGGTTCGACCCGGGAGGTTATTTTCCTTCGCAGTGGGCCTTCAAGACAGCAGAGTCCCAACTGGTGAACAGCATCGTGCAGATTCGCCGCATCATTGACAAGCAGCAGATGAACGCGTGCACCTTCGTGGATAAGCGGCAATGGGTGCCCAACCATGAGCGTCTCCATTGTATCGTGTGCAGCCGGACTTTTGGTACGTTCCGTCCGCGCCATCACTGCCGAAGCTGTGGCGAGGTCATCTGTGGTAAATGCAGCGTGTTCAAGTCGGTGGAGGTGCCTGGCACGACGCTCAAGAACGTCCGCATCTGCTCTGTGTGCAACATGGGCGTGCAGAAGGCTGGGGGGCAAGATGATGGAAACATGTCGGATATATCTACCTCCTCCGTTACATCCAGCAGCACGATCGCGCACAATGAAATGAACCTGATGGATCTCTACATGGCCAATGGCGGCGGGCCGCGCACCCCGTCGGCGTACTCGGACGCATCAGCGCAGTCTAACCTCTCCATTCGGTCGACAACTTCCACTCGGTCAGTCTACGATGCGCACGGGCACGCACAGAGTCATGCGCGAGGAGCGCGCACACCCGGAGGCGCCTTCTTCAACGAGAGCAACACACCACGATCGTACATCGCCAACAACCTCACACCACGCGGTACGCTTGGGTTTGGCTCTGGACCCCCGACGCCCGGATCCGCAGCAAACAGCGCAGCGACGACGCCATCAGGAGGCGCGAGGCCATCCGTATCCGCTGCGAGTGTGGTGGCAGCTGCCGCTATCACGGCGCAGCGCTTGTCGAGTTACAAGCAGAACCCCGTCGACATTGGGTATTTGCGGGACTCGGTGCACGAGCCTCAGGCCACAGCCGCACACGTGGCAGAAGTTGCAGCGCGTGAACGACCGGAAGACCCGACGACGACGTGGCCCCCCGTGAAGATTCAGCGACTGGAGACGGAGGAGACCGCAGACGTGGACATGGACACAGATGAAGAGATGGAGACGAAACCAGCGGCGCCGCTTGCTAGCGACACGCAGCAGCAGCGGCCGCTGGGACTGCAGCTGCCGACTGTGGAGCGCATCTCGGAGAGTCCGTTCGAGCAGTCGAGCGCGTCCACCGTCTTCCGTGCGAGCATGGACAAGGACGAGTCCAGCGGCGCCGCGAGTAGCAGCAACGCGGGCGGCGGCTTCCGGCCGTTCTTTAACGGGATTCTGTCGCGCGTGCGCGGTGACTCGGGCGAGAAGCCCTCGCAGCGGGCCGCCTAGTGGGGACCGGCAGCGGGGAAACCTTGCCCTCGTCGAAGAGCCCGGCGAAGCAGCAGCAGCAACAGCAGCACACGCACAGACAGCAGCCCAGGCTCAAGCTCAGCAGCCACATGCCGGAGGTCGAGGAGAGAGTGACGACGAGACGTCGCAGAAGGTAGCAGTATCATTGGTCAAGTGTGTCCATACTAAATTCAAGTAAAAGTGACTTCAACATGCGCTTTGCTTGCGGTGCTCGAGCTGGTTACTCGTGTAGATAACCCCCGCCTTGGGTTGCTGCAGTTGCTGGCGCTTGTCCGCCGCCTCCAACACGCAGTGCTTCTGGTGCAGCATGCTCTCGAGCTTGCGTGCACCATCCAGGAAGTATCTTGACTGCACGCGCTGCTTGGCCACCAGCAGTCTCTCCTGCTGCAGAGCCTGCGTCGCGGCCTCGAGCTTCTCGCGGTCCTGCTCCAGCATCATCGCGCGCTGCTCGCTCCGCTCCGAGCGCTCCGTCAGAGCCTTGACGAGCGTTCGCAGCTTCTCGCGCTCGGCGATGGCGTCAGCGAACTCCTGCGCGCGTCGAGCCAGAGCATGCGACCGCTCCAGCGTCTCCCGCCCGACGGCCGCCAGCTCCGTGCGCCGCCTCTCGACCAGCGCCTCGTCCTCCTCCAGACGCCGTGTCCTCTGCTCTACGTATCCGACGCGGGCCTCGAGCTCCGCGCGCTCGTCTGCAAGCTCGGAGCGCCGAGCGTCCAGCTCACAGCTCCTGGCCTCCATCTTGCCCCGCTCCTCGTCAAAGCGCGCGTTGGTGCGAGCCATCGACGCCAGCAGCTCGCGTCGTTGCTCGTCTACAGCCGCACGCTCGCGTGCTATCTGAGGGTACAACAGGACGAAGCCAACACGTTAGAATACCGGTACACCGCTTCGCGAGGGCGACAATGGAGCTTACGTACCCGGTCAACCTCCTCCTGTATTCGCCGTTCTGCGCGCTGTTCTGCCTGGTGTTTACCTTCAGTGGCTCGAGTCAGCTCTGCGGCATGAGTCAGAGCTTCCTGCGCTGCGCGTGACTCCAACTCACGCATCTGCTTATGCAGAGCGGCCTCCAGCTTCTCGAAACGCTCCTTTTCCGCCTCGACGATGCGTTGGTGGATCTCAGGCAAAGTTTGGCGCTCAGCAGTGCGCGCTGCAGCCTCGTCGGCGAGTGCCCGACGAGCAGCTTCAACGTCAACTTGGCATTTGTGCTCTAGTACTTCGAGCTGTACGCGGTGCATGCCTTTGAGCCCCTCGATGCGCTGTTCACAGGCTAGTTTGGCGTTCACAGCATCTTCAAAGCTGCATGTCAGCTGGTGGAAGTCCCCAAGTGCTGCTTGCAACTTCTCAGCAAGTGCCAAGTTGCGCTCTTCCGCCTTGTGCTTCTCACCCTCGACATTCTGCAGCATCTCGCGCATTTGGGCAAGTTCACGTTGCAGTTCCTCAATCCTTCGCTCACGATCCGTGATGGATGCGTGTGCTGCTAGAAGCTCCTGCTGGACACGTTCCGCTGTTCGCTCGTGTTCACGCCGTCGGTCGGCAGCTCGCCGACGCTTTTTCTCGATCCGTGCCTTGCGCATTGTGAGCTCTTCTTTGGCTCGGCGCACCGCCGCCTTCAGCTCTCGCTCCTTCCACGTGAGCAAGGCATTTTTCTCTCGTAGCTCCTCAACTTCATCCTCAAACTTGCTCTCCACTTTGCGCAGGAGCAGTGAAAACTGCTTGCTCTGAATGGTAGCGATGGCTTCCGCTTCTTCTTCGGCGACGGATGCTAGAGCTAAAGCTGTTGGCCTTGATAGTACCTTGGTATCTGACGCTACAGAGCGAACCTCTGGAAGAACCACAAAGTTTGCTCCTGGTAGATCGTTGTTGCTCTCTTGGGCTGGCGCCGGTCGGAACGAAGGAGACACCGCGCGTACTGAGAGGTCTACGACGCGGCTACTTTGATGACTCTGTGAGCGGCGGCTTTCTTCGTCAAAGGAGGCTTCGTCATACTCGTAGTCGTACGCTGAGGCGTCATCCGACTGCACTGCAGAGCGGTGCGTATTGCTTATCACTGAGCGGCTTGGTGAAGGAGCCTTGGCGATCGGGCCTGGAGGTGGAGACTGGATGGTAGGTGTCTCCTCGTCGTCCTCAAAGTCGTCGTCAAAGTCGACGCTGTATCCGTCTTCGTCTTCCCCGTAGACGTCAGAGACCGAAGCCTTGATCGGCGTCTGTTTCTTCGGCTGCTGCTTCGCTGGCTCACGCACATCGACGCTCTCAGCAATCTCGCTCGCGACCTCACTGCCGCCGTCACCGTAGGCTTCCTCCACGTCAGACTCCACCTCAGATGCCGCTGAATCATCGCTGTACATGACCTGCTACACCTGATGACCAACTTGCGCTCTTGCTGAAGGATGCACCTCGACAGCTCTCACCCACATTTAGACACTGCAAGTCCACCATCGCATGCACCACCACAAGTAGCGTAACGCCAGCTCGGTTGCTATACTTTTGACACGCAAATCCACATAAAGCAACAAGACCATCTGCGCGAGCCTAGCAAGTTGAAGGACACAAAATACAACATCAACAGCACAACGAAGCGACACACCGGATTGCGAGAGAGCGAAATGCGACACCGGACCCGGACAAAGGGGAGGCAGCGTTGGATTTAACATACGGTTGATTTTGGAATATGCGAGAGCGTCAAGAGCCGCGAAGCTCCCGAGGAATCTACGCCAACGCCAGCCACCGAGACGACTGGATCGCTTAGCGCCACAGAAGAGAAGACAGCACCACCACCGCCACCGGAGATGAGGAGATGATGATGCCGGCAGTCGACGGATCGAAAGACTCAAAGAGCGGAAAGCTGAACCTGCATCGTGGCCACGCATCCAATCCATTGCACGCGTCGTCGCTGTCTGCCTGTTCTGCTACTCGCTCACGTCGACTGCCTGTCCAGCCTACCGGCTGCCTGCTTACTGCTTGGCAGCGTTCGAGTTGGGGCCCAGCTTCTTGCCGCCCATGCCCGCCACGACGTTCACGAAGCGGCGGTTGTACTGCCAGCGCTTCTTAGCGCGGCCCGTCAGCGCCTTCTTCGAGTCCTCCTGCTTGGGGACCTTGGGGGTCTGGCCCTTCACCTTACCGGCACGTGCCAGCGAACCGTGGACCTTACCACCACCGCGCAGGCGGAGGGACAGGTTCAGCGTGGTGGCGTTCTCAATGCTGCAGTTGCTGTACGGACATTGCAGACACAGTGAGTCTACTGCTCTGTACAAGGACGCGTCGGTGGTACGAACGCACATGCCCACACACACACACGCACACACACACGCACCTCATGTTTCTTCCTTTCGTTTCTCGCGGAGAATTCCAATGATAGGCGCCTGCAAGAGGTGGGTTGTTTGGGCGGCGATTGGTGGTGGCTGCCGAGCCTGAGCCGTCCGACGGTTCAATCTGCGGTTCACGAGTGCTGGACCGGTTAACCGTGGCCATGCTGTAATTATCGGAAACATATTTGCTGAAATTACACATCTGCCATGACCTCTTTCATCTTGACTACTGTATGACATACAAATACCAAGTCAGCTAGTTGTTGCGTCCATCATTACTCGATGTCGATGATGCGGCTGGCGACGCGCGCTCTGGTGGCGCACGGGCGACGACGCACGGCCCTGGCGGCTGGAACCTCGAAGGCGCACGCACTGCGGCCCTTCGCGCTGCTCTCCACGAGCGTGACGCCGCCCAGCGAGAAGGAGGAGGTGGCGCTGCCCTCGCACATCAAGTTCCGCATGCCCGACCTGGACTTCAAGGTGCGTCGCGTCTAAAGCTCTATGTGTATACAGGCGTGGTGGTTGGGTGGCTGACTGCGAGTTCATCGACAGGAGGTGGGCAGCGGCACAGGAGACACGACGCTCACCAAGTGGTACGTGGCGGAGGGCGCCGCCGTGAAGGACGGAACGCACATGTGCGAGGTACGAGACGCTGCTGCGGATTGGAGGAGCTCTGTACGTGGAGACTGACTGACTGACTGAGTTGCTGTGCTGCAGATTGACACGCCGGATTTGTGCTTCCAACTCGAGTCTGGGGACGACGGATTCGTCGCGCGACTGTGTGAGTCGCAAAATGGGCGAGGATTCACTTGGCTGGGGCTACGTTGACTGACGTCTGTTGCTGTTGTTGTTGTTGGCTGTTGCAGTGGTACACGAGGGAGCCAGCAACGTCGCTCCTGGTCAGCCTCTGGCCATTATTGTGCCCACTGAGGCGGAGATTGAGCCCTTCCTGCAGGTGCTGAAGGAAAACCCGCGCTGCATTGAAGGTGCGTGGTGTCGAGTTTGTAGAGCGTTTAGGCACCGCTGTGTGTTGTATACTGACGTTTGTTTGCATGTCTTGGTTGAAGGCTACGTTGAGCCGACAAGTGCCGAGTTGGTGGCCGAAGCTGACGCTGCTGCTTCCTCCGCATCTCCTCCAACTGCGAGTACCGCGTCGAGCGACGTCCTGCGCATGCTGAAAAAGCTGCAGAACGAGGGTCTGTTTGAAGACGAGAAGGCGCTCAAGGTGCTCAAGTCGCTAGCTCGCAAGAACGACGAACAGTTGCTCACGACGTACAAGGCGAGCTACGAAGACGGCGTGCTGGAGGAATCGGCTTTTGACAAGGCATTTTTTGTGGAGAACGCGCTGGAGCTGGCGGAGGAGGCAGCAGAGACGTCTACCGAGCCCAACGCAAGCTAGACGGACGACCTCTTGGCGCACAGGAAGAGCCTGTTTTGAACGAGTGAGTCAAGGACTATACAATGATAACACGTGCTACATGTACTCATCCATCAACGTTTGTACTCGATCAGACGCTAGGTGGCCATGATGATTATCTCGGCAGTCTTGGTGGCCACCTGAGGTCCGCCCGCCCCAGAGAACCCATTGTCGTCGACTTGGACTGTCAGATAGTCTCGCTGGGAGTTGGAGCAGCCATAGACAGCGTCGCAGCTGTACTCCAGACGGCTGAATATCTCCATAGCCTGCTCAACGGTGGTCGCAAACTCGAGCACTTGTGAGATGTCTCCGTCTGCAGTTGGATGAAGTGCCGTTGGTCCATAGGCGTTTACTCGATGCGGTAGTGTCACCCGGAGCCTTCCGTTGCGAACCGATATGCTCACATAGAGCATATTTTCTGCTGAGTCCGGGTCAGCGACTTCAATGCCTGCAAAAGCCACCCACTGCCGCAGAGGAGCGTAGAACATCGAGGCCATACCAATTGACGGAGGGTCGTTGATGGCACGAATTTCAACTAGCATGCGCTTGGAGACGGTGTAGCTGCTGTCGCGTTCCGAGTTGTCATCGAATCCTGTACTTGTGGCACTCTCCACCTCACTCGGAGCGGTCTCAACACCCTGGCTAAGCGTCACATGTATTTCGTCCCAGCCATTCTCCTGCGGCTTGGCATGGTACGTCAGCCTCTCCACTGCGCAGTTGAGTACATCCAAGGTCCCTTCTAGCGTGACTACTGCAGCCTTCGTCTGATCAGGAGTCCCATCTCGACTTACGGTCACGCCGCTACACTGCTTTCCCAGACTCAACCAGCCCTTCGAGCAATTCAGCGACAGCGTCAGATTTCGCCCGTCAACCATTGACCCAACGTCTTCCAACGTTATCGACCTCGTGTGGGCAACGTCTTCAGCATACGGCACACCGAATCGA
Source organism: Phytophthora fragariae (assembly GCA_009729435.1). Lineage (NCBI taxonomy): Eukaryota > Oomycota > Peronosporomycetes > Peronosporales > Peronosporaceae > Phytophthora > Phytophthora fragariae. The sequence continues at coordinate 85,358 of QQOI01000101.1, read as the reverse complement.
TTAGCTGCGTCACTTCGGAAGTCGATCCCTTGACCACTCTCTCGGCCAAGATAGAAGAACCTATCAGGCTGGGATGGAATTGCCACAAGCGTGTTCCCTGCTAGCTGGAGATCGAGAGAATCGACGTTCATCTCAACCACTTCGCGAGACTGCGGGAACAACTTGGTGGTCCCAACGCTGGTTCCGTCCGATTGCCAGAATTCCGTGAGGAGATCTCGCTCCGCTTGCGCTGCGAAGACAAGTGTACCCGAAGGAGCGTTTGAAGTGTAGAGTATTGTCAAGAAACTGGGCGTGGACCCCTGCACCCCAGGCGCGAGGTCGAGTAGCATGACGGTTCCGCTGGTAGTTCCGTCTGTGGTCCAGAGCTCAGACCCGTGAACACCATCGTCTGCCTGGAAGTAAACTTGCCCAGCGAAATATGTCAAGTAGCGTGGAGATGAACCCGTGGACCCTTTGCGAATGTCTAGAACGAGACTTGTCCCTGACCGAGTCCCGTCCGTCGACCACAGCTCCGGTCCGTGGACACAGTCATCCGCTTGGAACAGTAACAGTGATGTCAAGACCGCGAAATGCTGAGGAGAGGAAGACACGGCCCCAGGGCAAATGTCAAGAAGCAAGCCCGTCCCGACAGTCGCGTGTTGACCATAATTGAACTCGAACCTTGGGTCACCGTTTGAAAACCAAAGTTCTCGACCGAAGTTTTGTGTTTCTGCAGAAAAATACACTCGCGAGTCAAAGACAGTAAGCGATCGTGGTTTGGAGCTGCGAGCGCCGAACTCAACATCTGCCACCAGGTAAGTGCCCGCTCTGGTGCCGTCGGTCGACCACAATTCAGCACCAAATTCAGGGGAGGTAGCTTGGAAGTACAGTCGCTGATTCAGCTCGACAAAATGCGACGGATTTGAGCCCTCCGGGGCTGTCGATATTCGGGCAACCCGCTGGGTACCCATCGCAGTGCCATCAGTTGCCCACAGTTGCGATCCCCATGTGACCTGATAGGATGGAGACTCGCGATAGCACACAATGCCAGCAAATAAATCCGTTTGGAAGCCTGTGTCCGGGCGATACGAGTCTCGAAAGCCAGCATGTTTAAACGCGCCAGTGATCTGGAAAGAAGGGCAAAGCGTTAGTTCAATTAAGGGCAGCAACCAACACCAATATAAGATGTTGTGTCATCGAACGCAAAATGCTTACTTTGGAATCCGAAAAGCGGAAGTACTTTCGTGTTTGGCCTCCCCACTCGTACCCCCGCCATCCGCACTGATCGAAGTAAGTGAGGGGTTCCTCGCTGTGGCCATCCAGGGTGATCGTTCCGAGAAACACCTGCTGAGCTTGAGAAGTCGACATCCAGCGAAATCCAAGTGGACAGTCGTACGTCTGTACAGCGAATGCATTCGTCAGCAAGGAAACAGTCAACACCGATAGTCCTAACTACATGTACCACAACATGATTATAATGAACGTACATCCTCGGAATCCCAAACGTTCACTGCTGCCACAGCAAAATAAATATCCGGATCAAGTGAGCTCGATCGAAAACTCTGGCATCCGTCTCGATGCGCCTCCTCAACTTGCCACGACAAATGGGGTCCTTCCGCAGCAAAGTACACGCGGTTGTCCTTCGAGAAAGGTGTCAAATATGACGGATTGGAACTACCGCTACAAGGGAAAATGTCCTTGAGTAGAACTGTGCCGACTGCTGTGCCATCACTATACCAAATCTCGTTCCCTAGATCAGGGCTCTGGCCACTGAAAAGTAGACCACCGTTATACGCCACAAGAAATGAGGCTGCGATCCCCTTTACCCCCGAGAAATTACTCAAGCTGTACAGTCGTGTAGTAGACTCATTCCCCATCAGGTCGGCACTCACGAGAGACCATTTCGGTACTTGTTGCTGCGCATTTTCGGAGACCACTGAAAGAGCAGGAGCCCCTACTATCAGCACTGAAGCGTCTTCATCGAGCCGAAGAATGGGTTCCTGAGACTGGTATTGCGGGAGAAGAATTAGGGGGATGTCGTTTACAGCTCTAACCTCAACGCCCAACGCAAACAGAGTGTGCTGTTCACCACCCTCTCCGTAGTTTCCCAAATCGGATATTTCGATCAGCACAAACGCAATTCTGTTGAAGTTGTCTGCACCCCGGAACGTAAGTTGATTCATCATATTGTTGTTCAGCGACGCGAGGCTCCCGTGCACATTTAGCTGAGTGCCGCTTTTACTCCTCCAACTTGTTGTTATGAATACCAAATCGTCACTTCGTTGTTGCTTGGATACATTCGTCGACGTTATAGTGCAGTGAATACACGAAACATTTACTAGAAGTCGGAGATCACCGTCACGGAGGTCACAGTCGGGGTCGTACAGCTCCAGAGGCTCCAACGGCTGCGGTAAATCTTCTACAGCTTCGATCAACCAGTTTACTGGCATGGCATCCAAAGCACCAAGAGAATCTGGCGACGAAATGCGTTGAAAATGCTTCGAGAGCAGAATGGGAGGGTCATTAACCGCATCGACGCCGATTGCAATGGCGGCACTGCTGACAGCCTTGTTGCTGTTCTCAATACCACCACAAGAGCTCGTTGCGACGAGCGATATTTCCTCAACCGGCCAACCATCCGAATTGTAGTCTAGCGAGGGCTTGAATATCATGCCATTCAAGGCCGAATTGATGTCGCTAACTCGACCCCGAACTACCAGCTCTTTGAAAAATAAACGCGCTCGAGAATAGGTGTTTCCTGGCGGAGCGTGCTGCGCGATCAGTCTTCCCTCCGAAGTGCTATATTCCGCTCGTTGGACGAGAAGACCCTTCATCAATGATAACATGACGCCGCCATGCTCGACGCTAATTGAAACCTCGACTTCACGTTGTTCATTGTCCAAGTCAGGGTTCGTCAGTGACATCGAATCGATCAACAGGTATCCGTCTTCTTTCATTGAAAATGGCTTGTCGGCGCGTCGTTGACTTCTCCATTGTGGTTCGTCGCAAACAGGGGCAACAAACAGGAAGACGGTAGCGACAGCGATGCTGCCAGTTTGTTCACGACGATTCAACTCCACAACTGACAACGACAGCTTCTCTGAACCATACCAGTCTGCTTCAGGTATGTACAAACTTCCGTTCAAAGCCGCATTCAGTTGCGCGAAATAGCCTCGAATCACGACCTCACCCGACTCATTTCGCAGCACTTGAATTCCAGTTGCCTGGCTGCTCAGGGCCAATACTCCACTCGTGCAACTTACTGTTAATTCAAGGAGATTGTGGAACGACCGTGCCGAGTCCGGATCGAGCAGCAGGAGATCTCCGTTGAAACCAAATGCTGTGTCTTCGTCCATTTCCAACACGTGCTCTGGTGCGAGTATTGATAAGTCATAGTGAGACCACGTGACGGGGCTGAACACCACCGTCGACGTGCTGATTTGGGGTCCGCCCAGACCAAACGTCCCTCTGTCGTCAACTGTCAGCTGCAGTTTAATATCCGTGCGACCAGGATGATCTGCGCGATAGTATTCCGGTGCAGCGAGCTCGAATGTCATCTTTGAAAGTACCGTGTTCAGCTCGTCAGGTGTCCCTGAAACCACTACGTACGCGACTTTCTTGATGGTCATGTCATTGGAAAAAGAAGTAGACGACTGATCTGAAAGAGTTACGAAGCCGTGACTGGCCTCGACGATCAGATCCATCACACACGATTCTACTGCACAGTCAAGTTCAGATACGTCAACATCACGAAAATGTACCCCTGTCATACTTGCAGAGCGACTTTGCTGGATTTCACGTGAAACAGATGAACCAATGTTCCATACTGGCGCGTCATTCACGGGGTCTATCGTTATGGCAACGCTAATAGAAGACGAGGGTGTCTGCTGCTGGGTGTACTCGTCGATCGCGTGGGCAGTAACAACTAACGAATCTTTTCCGTAATAATCCTCGTATGGGATATAGCTCAATCCAGCCACGCACCCGTTCACGTTGCCAAAAGTGCCCTTGACTTTCACTGTGCTGGCTTGGTCACTAGTTCCCTCAAGAAAGGTAATGCCACGGAGCTGCGACAAAGAGAGAATGCCATGCACCACCGACAGTGAAAGCACAAGCGTCATCTGCGAGGTGTCATCGACGCTAGAAAACGCCAAGCCGCTTACACCAATCCATGTATCTTCATCTCCTCGTAGCGTTCCTGGCGGTTCATTGGCATAAACGCTTGTTAAAACGTTCGATGGGGTATCGATTACAACTGGGTCGACATCAGGGTCCACGTAAACAAACAGCACTGACACGCTTGATGCGTTGAACGAAGACGAGTCGGATGAACTGATCGTAATCGTGTCAAACCCGTTGAGCCCGCCATCAGTATGAAACTGCAAGCTGTTCCAGTCTTTCGCTGAAGTATACGCCACAGCTGCAATCGCGGCGTTGAGGTCAAACAATGTTCCTTCGAGTGTAAGTCGCATGGCTCCACTCTCGATCGTTTCAGCAGTCAGATTGATCCCGGTAGGTCGCAGAAGAGCAAGCTGCCCGCAACTAGTTTCCATCACCACACGAAGAGGCTCTTCAAACGCGTCGGGATCCCGCAAGTACAAGTCTTCGATCAAGAGCGGGACGTCTTCCCCAGCTTCATAGAACACCGACCGCACATCGATGTACGGCGCATCATTTAGCTCCACAACACTGATAGGGACAGTAACCTCGTCAAATTCAGCGTCCAAATTCCGTGCATGTTCAATCCGAATTTTGAGCTGATCGGCTCCACTGAAATTGGGCTCGCCAACGTACGTCATACCTGACAGGATTCTGTTCATACAGTCTGCGGTTGCTTTAAACGACACGCGCTTCCGTGATTGGGGTCCCATGAACTGACTGATACAGTTTGAACGTAATGGGTCTCCAAGGGTAAGAACTCCGTGTGAAACAGAAAGACTAAGCACGAGTAGATCTGTAGTCGATGACTGCCTTTGCGTGGTATCAGTCGCCCGCACTAAAAACCCATCCAGCAGCATAGGAGTGTCTTCGTCGCACATTAAAGGCGAGCACTCCAGTCTTAGCACCGACAGGTAGTCGCTCATGTAGTGAAATGGGTTCACAATGGCTTGAGGAACAGTGATAACAGGGATATCGACTCGTGGTGTTATCACGAGGTCTGCAAACGTCTCGACCGACTTGTTTTCATACGAAACAACAAATTGCCACTCCACGATGTGCCCCCCAGGAAATTGTTCTTCGTTCCAGTTTTGAGGCGGCAGGTATACCATCCTATTCAGATCGTTCTCCAAATCGACCGCGGTGCCTTCCATCTTCAGCTCGTTGGTGGCATGCTTCGGAACTTGCTGTTCACCACGAAGCGAGCCGTCGGTGCCCACTACAAATACAAACCCGTAACTTACTCGTACATTTAGCTGATATAGCGTCAACAGGCCTACGTGGGTTTCAGTTCTTCCCGGGGAGAAATCGTGAGTGGCAAAATAGATAGCATTTCCAAACTCCAAAAATCGTTGCGTTCGATCGTCCAGTTCAACCGAAGAAAAACTGAGATTGTGACTGAGGAGGAAAACCTCATCCAATAGCGGGATCGCGCCCTGCGTCGTTCCGTCTGATAGCCAGACATTTTTACCCCCATTCGAGTCGATCGCAGTGAAAGCAAGACCTTGGCTCCTTGTAGTGCCATCAGGCATGGTGATGGGTCCTACAGTCGATATTGACGTAGGCGCAGAACTCAGTGGACCAGGTACGAGATCAACAAGAAGCGTTGTACCCGTTCCGGTTCCATCGCTTACAAATAATTCACGGCCTGTTGAGGAGTCCGATTGTGCTTGGAAATATACTTTTCCTCCAAATACAACGAGACTGGTAGGATTCGACCCCTGATTTGTTGCAACATTTAGGTTTTTGATCATTCTTGTTCCAGTGCTTGATCCATCTGTGAACCACAGCTCGCGACCGTGAATACAATCGGTGGCTGAGAAAAATATGCCCACAGAAGCGATTGCCACCAAATACCGCGGACTAGACGACCCCTCTCCAGTACAAATATCTTTGACGATAAACGTTCCGACAGCCACATTGAAGGCTGAAGGCTTGCGATTTCTATCGCTGTTAAAGCTGGATAACGCATCTGACACCCAAAGCTCACGACCACTATCTGATGTAGCAGCAAAATACATGCGCGCACGACCATCAACAGCCGTCCACTCTGCAAAATATTTTGGCCTAGAACTACGAGGCCCACGCCATATATCCTCCACCATAATCGTTCCAGCTTTGGTGCCGTCCGTCTTGAACAGTTCTACACCGAACTCGTCCGTCTCAGCTTGAAACAACAACAACTTGGACTGAAACAAGGTGTAGAATTGGGGATTGGAGGAGTTAGGGCCCTGCCTGATATCGGCAATTAGATAGGTCTGTTTAGCGCTGCCATCACTTGCCCACATCTCTCTTCCAGTCGTGAGGTCAAATCCCAAAGCTGTAAAAATTAGTTTTCCATTAAACGCCACCAAATCCGTCGGTGAAGACCCCTCTTCACCAGGAAGCAAGTCAACTACCATGCCAGTTCCTTCCTTCGATCCATCCGAAATCCAAAGTTCTTCGCCATGCTGTCCATCGCTTCCAGCAAAATAAAAAAAGTTTCCCACTTGGCACATAAAGTTCGGTGGATTTTCACCAACAAAGTCTCCCACAAAACGGTGGTGTTTGTCGTCTGAACGAGATCGAGGATACGAGTATTTCGTTGATCTGTAGCTCAACTCGGCACTCCACAGTTGTGATCGCTGCTCTGTCTGTATGTATTCGATCGCTTGGAGACTTTGATTATTGTCGGCGAAGCGAAGGGTGAGATTCGGGAACTGGAATGCTGCATCCTCTGTGCTGTAGTGTAAGCTTGCATTCGTCGTGACATACGGAACGGGTACATCATAGAGCAGATCAATTCGAATCGCTCGTTTATGTGAGATCTCGGGCGGGGGTGCGAACGGGTTGTTGACTTGAAGAGTGACCGTATCTTGTCGGTTGCAACTTCCACTACACTGATAGCGGAGGGTTAACAATGCGGCATTTAGCAAATCTAATTTACCGACGACGGTGATACTTCCTGCAAATGTGGCGTCTGAGCCTTCCAATAACTGCAAACCATCCCATGCGGCAAGGAGGATAGCACCAATTTCAGCATCAATCTTCAAAGTTAGGCCATCATCACTGACAAACGATGCTCCGCTACTGTCGCGGATATAAATTCCCGAAATGCTCCAGCTCCTTCCAGCCTCCAGTGCTAGAGTAATGACTTCCCAATACTGCGATGACAGTGGCCCTAAGGTAATCAATCATATGAGTTTACACGCTTCTGTAGCAATTCTACGTAAGTATCACTTACCTTCAACGGACCCTTCTATATGTATCAGTGGTACTAGCGCTGTCGTATTGGGGGCGAGATAGCTTTCAGGTTCTGTCCCGATTAAGTTTGTGCCCGGAGCAGGAGAACTATGCAAACTCACAACTAATTCATCAATTGCTAGTGTATCCGGAACGTCCAGACCTGACGGCTGGCTCCAACTGGGGATCACTGGTTCATCGATATTCGTCGACCACTTGTCACTATCATTTATAGACGCCAATATCATCTCCGTCGATGCGTGGCTTACCGCAACGATATCGATTGGGATGCCAAATGAGGTGTTTGGTTGGCTGGATCTCGAGGGGAAACGGGCAACGGTCACTTCGAGCAAATCCTTCCCAGAGTATAGTTCATGACCTTGAAATTGGACGGAGGCGAGTGCGCGTATTAGTGCAAGCGCTGTCCCAATCATATCAAGTTCATTCTCGTGCTGGGTCTCGCGGATTTCCACGCAGCAAACATCGAGCGGAACATATAATAGTCCATGAGTCACATGTGCTAGCATTCTAAACCACGTTGGTTCATATAGGCTTCCGGCCACGGTCAAAATATCCCCAATCGCTTGAAATTTCTTGTCATCCACTTGTATAGAACTCGATTCGTTGCGCAGCTCGAATTTTGTTTCAAGTTGTTGGGGCGAAGCATGAAATTCTAGATCAATGGATGCTTCGTCTGCAATAGCTATTTGAGCTGTTTCGACAGCAGTAAGGTGAAGCTGTACCCGCGATTCCCTTCCACTGGAGATCACCTTTACCAATGTCGACCGTATCACGTCATTCAATTTAGATCTCTGCACAGTCAGACTTATAGGAGGGTCATTCGGACCACAAAGGAGTTCCAAAAACTTCGGACCTACCCTCGGTAGACTCACCCTCGCCTGACCAAGAGTACAATTCATTCGCATAGTTAGATTCAGGGAAGGGTTTCCCTCCTTTCCTGTGAGTTTGACGTCACTCAGATCAACAGTATAATTGGGCGCTTGCACGAACATAAGCCTCCGTTGAGCCTCCCACGAAAGATCAGAAGAGTTGAGAGTAAATGGGATCGAAATATCTGTACTGCTATTCCAACCAGACCCCGATTCCCGTCCTGGTAGCGGCGACGCAGGTGTCATGTGCAAGTGAATAACTTCAGCAGCAGCACTGTCATTAGTGACTGCGAGCTGCAAAGAAGCAATGACCTTGCGTAGGGAATCAAATAATCCCAGGAACCCGAGTCTAGTACTAGGGATTTGAGCGTATTCATACGACACTTGCGGCACGAAGGATCGATATTTCCACTGACAGTGTAGGCAGGAAACACTCAACTCAAGTATGGCGCCGTCGATGGTGGTTTCTGGATCTGCAACCAGCGAAACATTTACCAGTGATGTCAAGTTAGCGTAGCTGTCAAGACTTGTTAGCCAGAGCTCGTCACCACTTGTTCGCACGACGCTGATTTGGATCGGCGTACGCTTATGAGAGACTTTCACACTAATGCTTTCGTTCGCTAGAAGGCGCATTTCTTCTGAAAGGAGCTCAACGCTGATAACAACAGTGGCATTTGAGCCGTACGGGCTCTGTAGTTGAATCGTTGTCAGCACTTTGTTCAAGCAAGCAGCATCCCCCACGTAAGTAAGCTGGGTCATTCCAAGTAGATTCGACGGCTGTAGCGTATCCGCACTAACAAAGTCCCGTAATTCACCACAGTTCGGCGCCACAACCCGAAAAAACCCGGACGATACGTGAACACGAAGCAACAAGTCGTACACAACGTCAAATCTCTGCTGTATCTTAAAAGCCTCAAATACGTTCAATGAACTCCCTGCTGTGATATTCAAGCTCTTGGCCCAACTAGTCACCACAACATGGTAAAAGACATCCTGCTGGGGCAATGTTATCTTTTCGCAATACGTGATAAAGCCGTCATTGGCGCACAACTCGATCAACGCTGCGCAAGAGGTTGGAGTGGTTCCCTGCAGACAAGACTTCGGCACAATCTCTACTAAACGCTGCAGGAAAAGCGTGTTCAGCCGGTCTAACCCTGACGTCAGCCGCAGCGACGATAACGAAGAGTTGAATTCCACAGACACACCGTCAAATGCACTAGTCGATATTTGCTCCACGAAAAGTGTTCCATTATCAACGAGGATATCGACTTGAAACGTTTGATCTTTGTCCGGGTCATCCAGCCGAAAAGACGGAAGAAACATGCGTGGGTACTTGTACCAATCGTTCATCTCGCTCGAGTCGAATTCAAACTTGGGCGGGTCATTCTCAGCCTGGACGTAGATGTAGAGAGCAGCTGTCAGGCCCTGGGCGCTGAAATCGATCTCATCGATGCCGTTGAAGTTTGGGTTGGGGGCATACCGCATATTCGACATGACCGACTGCAGAAGCTGTAGATCGTTTGTGCTGATTTGTTGCTTGCTGCTCGCGTCCAAGTGTACGCCGTCACCCACAGAGTAAACAACACCATTGCGTACACTTATATCTACGGTTGATCCAGCTTTAAGGGCCGCAAATGCATCCAAGTTCACTTCTCCACCAATTAGCATGTCCGTGTCTTCAACAGTCATAATAGCTTCTCGTATCAGCATTTCCGGAGAGTGAGCGTCCCACTGCAAGGCAGAAGCGCTTACTATCGCAAATGGCAGCGCGCCACACAAAGACGACACCCATATCCACACGAGCAGCGACCGCGCGACCTTCACGCTCATGCTCATGCTCACTCGACCAGGATCGATGATCGATACGCTTTGGCGAGTCTCATGTGGCGCACATACATGTACGACCTTTCATGATAAAGTTAGTGCTATTTATAGCGTCGTCAGGTCGAAAACTGAGGATGATATCGTCGATATATCAAAAGATGCAGCGAAGTGCGTGGCATGGCGCCGCCTGCGTCGCGATGGTTGCGGCAGTGCGACTGGAGTCTGCGATGGCGAACGGAGGCGGCTTCGGGGGCGACAAGCAGCACGCGGACCTCAGCAGCGAAGATATCGCGCTGCAGGTGGGGGCGCTGGTGCTGCTGCTGGCGCTGTCGGCCATGTTCGCCGGACTGGGACTCGGCCTCATGTCGCTGGACCTCATCGGACTGGAGATCGTCGTGGCGGCGGGCGAGGACGAGCAGGCCACGGAGAAGGAGCGGATGAACAGCGAGGCCGCCAAGAAGGTCATTCCGCTGCGTCGGAACGGGAACCTGCTGCTCACGACGCTGCTGCTGGGGAACGTGGCGGTGAATGTGCTGACCTCCATCATCACGGCCGACCTGACCAGCGGTAAAGAGAAGAGCTCTGCAGGGGTGAGTGTAGTGTAGTGGTGCTAACGCTTGACTTCTTTTTCTTGTGGGTGATAGGGCTACTCGGATTCATTGCGTCGACGCTGCTCATCTTGATCTTTGGCGAGATCGTCCCGCAGGCTCTCTGCTCCAGATACGCTCTAGGTGTGGATGAGGGGTCTTGAACGTTGGTGCCTCTCTCTTGTTTTGACTAACGACCTGCTGATTGGTGTCGTCACTTGCAGTGATCGGGGGCAAGGTGGTCCCGTTCGTGCGCGTCTTGATCGCGCTCTTTTACGTCTTTGCGAAACCCGTGAGCATGGCGCTGGACGCGACTTTAGGAGAAGACATTGGCACGGTTTTCACGAGGAGACAGGTGCGTGCTCGGATGTGAGTTGCTTTGCGACGAGAAGTATCGATACTCAAACACGTTGCTCTTTGCGCAGTTAGCGGAGATCATTGATATCCACGAGAAGCAGCAGATGATTGACAAGGACGAAGGCAGTATCATTCGCGGCGCCATGACATTCGGAAACAAGACTGCTAGGAGCATCATGACCCCAGTTGATCGAGTGTTCATGACTCCTATTTCCGCGATGTTGGATCGCGTGCTCATTCACAGTATTCTCGCGAGTGGGTTCTCGCGCGTACTCGTCCATGGCGATTCCGTGAACGACATCATCGGGACCATCCACGTCAAGGACCTCATCTTCGTGGACCCGAAGGTTTGTATGCATCGAGACCCTTTTCCTTTATCCAAAACACTAACACAATGCTTGCGTTCTCAGGAAAGTACCCTCCTCTCGAGCTTTTTCCAAATCTTCGGTCGAACTACCCGCGCTGTGGCTCCAGACTGCAGGCTGAGCGCACTGTTGCACACGTTTAAATCTGAAAGTGCTCACTTGGTCCTGGTGAAGCAGCCGCAGACAATCGACGCGGTAAGACTGAACGGGCAGTCGAATGTGAATGTGTCAAACTTTTTGTTGACCCAGCTTGTGTTTGCTCTATACTGTAGACGGGTGACATGCACACGCTGCTGGGGATAGTGACGCTTGAGGACGTTCTGGAGGAGATTTTGCAGGCCGAAATCCTGGACGAGGGCGATGTTTCAGATCACCGCAATCACGACTCGGAGCGCAAGCGCTTCCTTCTACGCCAGTTTGACGAAGGCGGGCGTCTGGGCCTCGACGATTTGTGCCAGGCCGACGATCCGTCCGAAGACGAGCTGGCGGTTGGGCTTGTCCAAGATGCGCAGCATTTCGAGGATGTCGAGCTGGACCTCTAGGCTTTTACAGCAGACTGCAAAATCAACTTTACTATTTACACATCATGTGCTCAAACGGTTCAATCTTTTCATGACAGTATTTACATGAGACTGCGTCAAACAAAACTTTACTAAGGTGCTAAGTGCGAATCGCGATTTGAGCACACCGTTGCAAAGAGGGGCGTCTCCTCTGTCGATTGAGCTATCGAATGTCCCCAAATTCAATTTTCCCGCCAAGGGGTGACCGTTTGAAAAAAATATCTCATTTTGAAAAAAAACTCGAAAATATTTGGGGGCTGTTTTGGGGGTAAATCACCCCAAGGAATCGATTGGAAGCGGTCCCATTGGCTAATTCGATCTCCTTCCCATTTGAAAGTGCCCCTTTATCCCCAAAAATATGGGGTCTACCCTTGCGGACAAAATAGAAAAACGGCTGTATCTCGATACTCCTGTTAAGTTCGATTTTGGTTCGCACAACTTTGAGGCCCGATATCTCGATAACTCTAAAAGTCGCTTCAGTATCATTTTGTTTGACGCAGTCTCACATGTTAAAATATTTATTAATACAGTACATGTTAAAAGTCTATCATCTGGATTGTCCCGAAAAGACTGGTCAGCACATTGCTGCCAGCCAGTCAATGCTTTGCGGCCTTTGCCATCACAATCACATCGTCGACGGATCGACTGACGACGGCCATGGTGAAGAAGAAAGTCGACGCGCGCGTGCGGACGCTACTGGAGAACTGCATCCAGGAGAACTTCCGCTCCTTCGTGGTGCTCGTGGGCGACCATGGCAAGGACCAGGTCATGAACCTGCACTACATGCTGTCCAAGGCGGCCGTCAAGGCGCGGCCGCGCGTGCTCTGGTGCTACAAGAAGGAGCTGGGCTTCTCCACGCACCGCCAGAAGCGCATGCGCCAGATCAAGAAGCAGCAGCAGCGCGGGCTGTACGACCCCAGCAAGGACGACCCGTTCGAGCTCTTCATCGCGTCCACCGACATCCGCTGGTGCTACTACAAGGAGACGCACAAGGTGCTGGGCAGCACCTACGGCATGTGCGTGCTGCAGGACTTCGAGGCCGTCACGCCCAACATCATGGCGCGCACCATCGAGACCGTCGAGGGCGGCGGCGTCGTCGTGCTGCTGCTGCGCACCATGGACAGCCTCAAGCAGCTCTACACCATGAGCATGGACGTGCACGCGCGCTTCCGCACCGAGTCGCACCAGGACGTGGTGGCGCGCTTCAACGAGCGCTTCATCCTGTCGCTGGCCTCGTGCGAGCGCTGCGTCGTGCTGGACGACGAGCTCAACGTGCTGCCGATCTCCAAGCACACGCGCAAGATTGAGCCACTGCCTCCTCGTGATCCGGCCACGGAGCTCATCAAGGACGAACTGGAGCTGCAGGAGCTCAAGACGTCACTGCGCGAGACGCAGCCGGTTGGTGCACTCGTGGAACAGGCGCGCACGCTCGACCAGGCCAAGGCCATCCTCACCTTCGTGGAGGCTGTGTCGGAGAAGACGCTGCGCTCCACGGTGGCACTGACTGCAGGGCGTGGACGTGGTAAGTCGGCGGCTCTGGGTATGGCGCTGGCGGGTGCTGTGGCCTACGGATACAGCAACATTTTCGTGACGGCGCCAACGCCCGAGAACCTGAAGACCGTCTTCGACTTCGTGTTCAAGGGGTTTGATGCACTCAAGTACAAGGAACACCTGGACTACGAAGTTGTGCAGAGTACCAACCCGGAGTTCAACCACGCTGTTGTCCGCGTTAACATTTTCCGCGAGCACCGTCAAACAATTCAGTACATCCAGCCTACACACCACGAGAAGCTGGCGCAGGCGGAGCTTGTCGCCATTGATGAGGCTGCTGCTATCCCGCTTCCCGTCGTCAAAAAGTTGCTGGGGCCCTACCTGGTGTTCATGTCGTCTACCATTAACGGATACGAAGGTACTGGTCGCTCGTTGTCCCTAAAGCTTCTTCAGAAGCTGCGAGAGCAGCAGGGTAGCGCCGGAGAGGCCGCTGCGCGTGCTGCTGCTAGCATTCACGGTGACCAGAAGCGTCGCAAGGGTGAGCAGAAGCTGCACGAAGAGCGTTGGCAGGCAGCCAGCAATGCTGCCCACGCCGCGGCTGCAGGTAGCGCTTCGTCATCAGCGCGTGTGCTCCGTGAGGTGACCCTGGAGATGCCCATTCGTTACGCCCCTAACGACCCTGTTGAGCGCTGGCTGAATGCTCTACTGTGCCTGGATGCGACGAACGCGACCCACCGCTTGGTCGCTGGTACACCTCACCCTCGTGATTGTGAGCTCTACTACGTGAACCGCGACTCACTGTTCTCGTACCACAAGCTCTCTGAAAGCTTTTTGCAGCGCATTATGGCGCTGTATGTTTCGTCGCACTACAAGAACACGCCGAATGACCTGCAGTTGCTGTCTGACGCCCCAGCCCACCACGTCTTCGCCCTGCTTGGACCTGGAGCTGAGGCGCAGGGCAACGCTGGACAGCTCCCGGACGTCCTCTGCGTTGTGCAAGTGGCTTTGGAGGGTGAGATATCAAAGGCGTCTGTGAAGGCGCAGCTTGCACGTGGCCAGCGCGCTTCGGGAGACCTTATCCCCTGGACGGTTGCGCAGCAGTTCCAGGATTCGGAGTTTGCAGCTCTCTCGGGTGCGCGTGTGGTGCGCATTGCGACGCACCCCGACGTGACTGGCATGGGTTATGGCTCTCGCGCCGTTGAACTTCTCACGAAGTATTACCAGGGTGAAATTACCAGCGATGTGGCTGGTGCGGAGTCGGAAGACAAGGAGGGAGAAGACAAGGAGGATGAAGATGATGACGACGATGAGGAAGCGAAGAAGTTGAAGCTCCGCAAGGAAAAGATCAAACCTCGCAAGACTCTTCCGCCCCTGTTGCTGCCTCTGGACGAGCGTCCGTGCGAGCGCTTGCACTGGTTCGGTACGTCGTTCGGTCTGACGGTGCCGCTGCACAACTTCTGGTCTCGCGCCAAGTTCCGCTCGGTTTACATCCGACAGACTGCCAACGACCTTACGGGTGAGCATACTGCTATTATGCTGCGCTCGCTGCGTTGCGACGACTTGCCGGCAGCGCCCGCTGATGGTTGGCTCAACGAGTTCGTGGCCGACTCGCGTCGCCGACTCACATCGCTACTGAGCTACGACTTCTCCAAGTTCCCGTGTGCCCTCGCGCTTGGCCTGCTGAGCGACGATGCTGCCCCCTCGACCCCTGCTTCAAACGACGAGGAAAAGCAGATCACTCTCCACCGCAGTGCCACCGGTGAGATCAGCCCTGCTGAGCTGGCGATGGTATTGACCCCGTACGATGCCAAGCGTCTGAAGTCGTACGCGAAGAACATGGTGGACTACCACATGATCGTGGACCTGGTGCCATCCCTAGCGCGCCTGTACTTCTTGCAGCGTCTTCCGCAGATGTCGCTGTCGTACCTGCAGCGCGCCATCCTCGTGAGCCTTGGCCTGCAGCACCAGTCGGTGGACGTGATCCAGCAGGAGCTGAATGTGCCGTCCAACCAACTCTTGGCGCTGTTCAACAAGGCCGTCCGCAAGTTCCTTAATCAGATTGAGCAGCTCATGGAGAAGCAGCTGGAGGAGGAAAACGCTAACAGCAAGAAGCTGGCGGAGGTGGCTGCGCAGTCGCAGGCCATGGCTCCCACGGAAACGACGCTGGACGAGGAGATGAGGGAGGGTGCCCAGGAAGAGAAGGCCAAGCAGCAGCAGAAGCTTCTGGACGGTCTCAACCTGATGAAGTATGCCGTGCGTGGCGACGATGCTGATTGGGACGCTGCACTTGCCCAGACCGAGACCGGCGGCGCCGTCGTGCAGGTGAAGAGCAAGAAGCAGAACAAGCCCAAGAAGGAAGTGAAGGACCCCAAGGAGTCCAAGAAGGAGCACAAGCACAACAAGCGCTCGGCGGACGGGGACAGCGACCGCAAGAAGAGCAAGAAGAACAAGAAGAGCAAATATGCCAACCTCAGCTAGATTGTATGGTGCAGTCCACCGCCTAGCTTGTGTCCTCCCTGAATATATAGAAGCACCAGAACTTGATCTAACACGCAGTCTACCGTCCTGTACTCACGTTACTACAGTAGAGACTTCACAGTAACCCTCCTCTGACAGCCACTAATCGTCCGCATGCTTGGATCCAGTGGAGTGTTTGACGCTCGGCCCGCGTCGCCCATTGTACGTGCCCGTCTTCAGGTCCCAGTCCGGGTCCACACCCGCGTCGCGCGAGCCGCTGTTTGCGTAGGCGCCGCGTCGGATCTGCGACGAGTTGAGCGGCTTCTCCTGAGCAGTCAAGTTGGCTCCCTGCACTGGACCAGTGAGCGCCGCTGTATGTATGGATAGCTATTGCTGCCTGGACTCAGGCTACGTACCTTGGTGTAGTGCGCTATGAAGGGGATGGAGAAGAAACCGGCGGCCACGACGAGGGAGAACCCCACGATGGAGCCGTTGCCGCCCTTGGCCTTCGCGCGCTTCCGGGCCGCCTCTCCAAGAGACATCGTTCGCTTTTTTCGTAACTTATTCTATCGCCTCTGTTTACGGGACGATGATTACCTATCCCGTGCGTTTGCGGGGCGTTGGGGCGTGTCAGCGTTATCCCACTGATCAAATCACTAGCCAAGCGCCGCTACGCGGCGGTGGTTATATTTTATCGTAGTAGTATTAATATAAGCATGACGCCCCCGTTCCGCTCGCCTCGTCGGCTCGCTGCACTACTCGCCGTGCTATGATAGTGAGTCCGATGAAGGGCGGGCCCTGCGGTCCCGCAATAAACACCGACGGGACCGCCTTCGGCGACGGGGGCCACCTTCGCTGCGCTCGGCAGCATTTTTAGCCAATCGAATTCGTGTCACGCTCCGTGACCGACGGACAGCGTTGCTCTGATTGATGCTTTAGACTAGCCGAGCGCCGCCCGCTTCGCGGGCGGTGGTTATGTTGTTGATCCCAACCCGTTCAGCTCGCTGTTTCAGCTCGCTTCACTACTCCATGTATGTTTCATCCCAACCCGTTTCGCTCGCTGTTCCAGCTCGCTTCACTACTGGATATGTACCATCATTTACTATGCTCATAACAAATCGTACGCTATTCTAGACACGTTGGGAGCTCGTATTGTCGCTATGTATTTACCATCTCTACACTTCGTTCGGCTAAGCCATCGTTATGATCTGTCCATGTTTAGTCGGGACACGTTACGCTCGTTGTTTTTTGCTCGCTTCACTACTAAATCAAAATTAAGTTTTAACCCATTTTACTCGCTGTTCCAGCTCGCTTCACTACTCGGTGTATGTTTAGTCTCAACCCGTTTTACTCGCTGTTCCAGCTCGTTTCACTACTCGGTCAATATTCTACTTGGCCTGTAAACGCTCTCTACATATCACAAATAATATATCCGCCTATGTTCGCTCACGCGTGTGCCTATTCTTGTGGTAGTATCATATGCTTTGGTATCTGGTGAATTGTATAAGTAGTCATTACAGCTATGTTGTCACTATTATTGCATGCATAGATTCCCGAGCGCCTTCGCTCTCAATCTATATATATCCCGGTCGAGGACTTGGCACTACTAAGTCGTATGTATGACATGACTGTATTCAGTGTCAAACCGTTTCGCTCGCTGTTCCAGCTCGCTACACTACTGCGTCTTCGTTCCCCAACGATGGCCTCGTCATACTCCCTATCAACGCATGCTACCATTTGTATCGTATAAACTGAAATTGGACGTGCTCTGCGCGGAAATTTATCGCGCGTATTATTTTGGTGGCTATCGCTATCTCGCTGTACCGCAGTAAAGTAGTCGTTTCAGTCAAAACGCATTTGGGGTACTATCGTCCAATTATATGCAAGCAAGTGTAAAAATACTTTGTATTAACCAATAAGACAACACTGCTTCAATATGGCGCCGGTAGTGATGCATACGAACCCAGCTCCCACACAACAATGCGTTAGTACTATGGGGACCTGCGCTAGGCCAGGGTGCAGCTACTATGGTACCCGGGTGAGCGCAGGGGCAGCGTCCGTCAAACACGTGACACCGTGAGCCCGGAAAGAGGGGATGATCACATTTTGTCCGAGTTGACAACGCTAAGTGCGATTGGTGTAGTCCACATATAACATATATTAGCGAATGGGGGCCGCCTTCGCTGCGCTCGGCAGCTTAAGGACCTAAATCGCCCTAAAGGCCCAACAGGCGGAACTCCCGAAACCGACATTTGTATTTTGGATAGGAAAGTATGTAGCTAAGCGAACCTTCGTTCCTGTGCGGCGCTCGCGTCCTGTGGGGCCCGTTACAGCGCCCGCCGCTCGCGCGCTTCCTCGCTCTGCCGCGGTCGGAATAAAAAAAGAAACTGTGAATGCGAATCTGAAATCAGCCGGTTTGTGTAGGCCACAATACTTCTAACGCACTGCTATTTTTGTGATTTTTGCACAATAGAAGCCAGTCTGTAGAATGGTGTGATGCAGTAAGGTGGATTAGTAATGTGTGGCCGGGCACAACGCATGATATGCGACTGGGCAGATCAAGGCTGCAAAGTAGCGAACGGACGGACAATCTCGTACTCTGTTAGTTGTTTAGGACTAGCCGAGCGCCGCCCGCTCCGCGGGCGGAGGTATTAATACTAAGATTAGCGTTATTATTAGGCCAAGCGCCACCGCTGCGCGGCGGGGTAATATTACGCCCCCGTTCCGCTCGCCTTACGGCGTCGCTGCACTACTCGCCGTGTTATGATAATTAATTAAAGTAGGGCGGGCCCTATCGGTCCCGCTATATCGACACGGTAGGCCGCCTTCGCTGCGCTCGGCAGCTTTTTGGCCAATGGGGGCCGCCGTCGCTCCGCTCGGCGGCGTTCCGGTTTTGCACACTACATCAAGGCTAGTCTGCATTCTTGTCACGCAGCTATTTTTGTAATTTTGGTATAATAGAAGCCAGTCTGGGGGTTGGTGTGATGCAGTAGGGTGGGTGAGTAATGTGTGGTCGGGCTCTAACTATGATATGCAATAGGGAAGGTCGATGCTTTAAGGTCGGGAACGGACACACTTCCGACCGACAAACAAAGCTCAGACTGTGTTAGTAAGGGTAGACTAGCCGAGCGCCGCCCGCTCCGCGGGCGGAGGTATTAATATTAATATTAGTGTTTTTATTAAGGCCGAGCGCCACCGCTACGCGGCGGATAATATAACGCCCCCGTTCCGCTCGCCTTACGGCGCCGCTGCACTACTCACCGTGTTATGATAATTAATTAAAGAAGGGCGGGCCCTACGGTCCCGCTATATCGACAGGGTAGGCCACCTTCGCTGCGCTCGGCAGCTTTTTGGCCAATGGGGGCCGCCGTTGCTTCGCTCGGCGGCGTACCGGTTTTGCGCACTGCATTCTTGTCACGCACTGCTATTTTTGTAATTTTTGTATAATAGAAGCAAGTCCGTAAGATGGTGTGATGCAGTAGCGTGGGTGAGTAATAGGTGGCCGGCCTCTTACTATGATATGCGACAGGAAAAGGTCGATGCTCTAAGGTCGGGAACGTACCAACTGACCAACAAACAAAGCTCGTACTCTGTTAGTTGGGGTAGATGATGCCAAACGCCTTGATACAAATGCTCTGTTTAACTCTTTCAGTACGGTCCAGAAGTTATTAGGTTTTGCCCGACTACCATGACACGTCGCCCATCACTCTACGATCAGCCTTGCTGAAAAGGAAATCTTGTGCAAGAAGACCGCTGCTGAACCGTCTTGGAACTCACTAAGAGGGCACTCAACAGTTCCAAATCCCAGTCAAGCCCTCCACTCTTCAAGGCATTCCCTCGGAGGAGGGAATACCGATGAGGTCAATTGAGCTAGGAGGGAGGTGAGCAGCTGGTTGTGCGATGTATTGAGCATAAATTTGTGCAAATTATACATATACATACCGGGGCCGAAAACGAGGTGCACCACGGTACATATAAAGTTACGTTAAAAACTTGAGATCGGCAAATGGGAATTTCTTCCAACGGGCGTCTGCGCCGGGGCTTGCACCTGCTGATCGCTTCATCCCTGCTGCTCGCTCTGCTCGCGAGCTTCTGGCCCGATCCGCTCACTTCCAAATCCGACGCCTTGGATGCACACCTCACCGAGGCAACTCTCCACTCCAGCACCTCCGCCATGTCACTCACGACCAAGCAGCGCGCACTTGCAGCCGTGACCGGTGGCTTCGTGGCTGACGCCGCCACGATGGGGCTGCACTGGATCTACGATGGGGACAAGATGAAGTAGCTCGCGGAAGCGCGCGGCACTGCAGGCCCCGAGTTTTACGAGCCGCCGTCTTGCCCCTTCTACTCGCACGAGAGCGGCGCACTGTCGCCCTACGGTGCCGAGATCTCGCCGCTGCTGAAGGACGTGGCAGAGCGCGGCGAGTTCGTACCGGAGGAGTTCGCCATGACGTCCTACCGCGCAGCCAAGGCCGACAAGGGCTATCTGAACGGTGCGCTCAAAGAAATGGTGGCTAAGGGAGACGCCGGCAAGAAGTATCCGGAGCTGGCATCCCCCAGCAAGGATCTGCACGGTGGAATCAAGGCCCCGATTCTCGTCGCACGCTACTTCGAGGACACGCCGCTGCTGCTGCAGAAGACACGCGAAGCCGTGCGGGTGCATGAAGTGGGGGAGGTGTCTGAGAATGCGGCAGTGGCCACAGCGCTACTCATCCAGCAGGTGGTGCAGGGTGTTTCACTGACGGACGCCATCTCGGCGCTCACCTCCAACGAAGCCATCGGCGCTGACACGCGTGCTTCTATTCAGCAAGTGATCGATGCCGTGAAGGCAAAGAGCTTCCCGGATGCTACAGCTGCCGTAGCGCACTTTGGCAAGGCATGCCCCTTGCCTGGGGTTTTGCAGGGCTCGGTGTTTGTGCTGCTCACGTCCGGTGGCTACGTGGAAGCGCTGCGCGCTAACATGTTAGCTGGTGGAGACAGCTGCAGCCGCGCTATCGTGATCGGAGCTGTTACTGCAGCGGCGCAAGGTGGAGACGCCGTTCCTGCTGGCTGGAAGGAGAAGACCGAAGACTACGCGCAGATCCAGTCACTCGCTGAGAAGATCATCCAGTGAATAGTGCGAGACCGATTCAGTGCTAAGGGAATACTTCTCTGGCCCACGTAAGAAAGAACACTCCAGTTTTCTTGCCGTTACTTTTTCAAAAACAATTGCTCGGAGGTGCGCAATACCTTAGAGCATTGTCCGTTTAGAAAATAGATCGATTTTTTTCGCTTATTTTTTTCTCTGAAGTAGTACTAAGAAAAAAGAGGTGTCGAGAACGCCTCATTATAATACGGCAAAAAGAAACTGGTGCGGCACCTCTTTCTTTTGAGCGGCACCGGATTATTTTGCGGAAGGAGAAATCGCGCGCAAAGATGGAGGAAGACACCAACATGGAGGCCAGCGCGCCGGCCTCCCCAGGCGTCCACGCGGATGCGCTTGGGCTTCCACCTGTCGCACATGGTGCAGCTTCCGAGCTTCTCCGAGTCGCACGGCGTCGAGCGCGGCAACCGGTCGATCTGCTCGCTACAGCACCAGTGCTCTCATGCGCATATTAACAACATGCGCGGGTCCATCTCCTCTCCACGGATGGTCACGCGACCTTGCGGCGCGTCTGGAGCTGAAGCGTCACCTTCACTTGCCGCTGGCTCGGTGCTGTGTGCTGTGGACATGGCGACGCGCTTGTCTCGAAGCCTCGAACAACAACCACCATGGCCCCCGCTAAGAAGTCCAGCCGCATGACCTACCGCTTCCTGGGGAACTCAGGTCTGCAAGCTCTCGCTCGGCAGCTGGATGGAGGTCAGTGACAAGTACACAGCCGAGGCCTGGTACGAGTTGATGAAGCTCGCGTTCGAGAACGGCGTCAACTTCTTCGACAACGCCGAAGCGTACGGCGGAGGTCTCGCCGAGAAGAACATGGGCTATGCCATCCGCAAGGGCGTCGCTGAGGGCAAGTGGAGCTGGTGATCACCACCAAGATCTTCTTCGGGGCACTGGATTTCACGAGCAAGGCTGGCCCGAACGCACAGGGCCTGAGTCGCAAGCACATCATTGAGGGCACGAAGGCCGCGCTCAAGAGACTCGACCAGGAGTACGTGGACGTGCTCTTCTGCCACCGTCCAGAACCTTTCACGCCCATCGAGGAGACTGTCCGAGCCATGAACTACGTCATCGACCAGGGCTGGGCCTTCTACTGGGGCACCAGCATGTGGACTGCGGCCCAGATCTCCGAGGCGTGCGAGATCACCGAGCGTCTTGGCGTCCGCTCCATCGTGGAGCAGCCCATCTACAGCGTCCTGGACCGCAACAAAGTCGAGTTCGAGTACGTCGACTTGTACAAGAAGTACAATCTCGGCCTCACGACTTGGTCGCCGCTGGCGTACGGAGCCCTCACGGGCAAGTACAGTGGCGGCACTCCCGAGGGCTCGCGCATGGAGAACCCGATGTTCAAGGCGATCTCCCCGGAGTTCGCGGCGCGCGTCGAGAAGGCGGACAAGCTCAAGCCGGTGGCTCAGAAGCTGGGGATCTCGCTGGCGGAGCTGGCTCTGGCCTGGTGTGTCAGCAACGAAAACGTGTCGACCGTCATGATCGGCGCTAAGACGCCGGCGCAGCTCGAGCAGAACTTAAAGGCGTTGGAGGCTGTGAAGAAGATCACTCCGGAGGTGAAGGCGGAGATCGACGCTCTGGTTCCGTTCGTGCCGGAACTGTCGCGTCGGTGGCCTTCTTCCGCATATTGCGCATGCGCGCGCTGAGTGCAACAGATACAACCTACATAAAAGACTAATATGAAAGAAGATAGGTTTTAGCGGAATAAATTGGCGGGCCGCTTTTTCTACTTGGACTTGGGGACAATTTTTTGGACCCTCAGTTTTTCTGAGCGGAAATAAATTGGCGGGGGAAAATCGATCATTTTTCTAAACGGACAGCGCTCTTAAACGAAAGCTGAGGTGTTGCCTCATTTTATGTTGGTCTTGAAAAAAATCTAGCAGCAGAAACAAAAGAGAAAATGATTGTTAGACGGAAATTGCATGACATCCGCAGGACATTGAAAACGTGATCTTTTGAGCCAATCACAGCAAGAAATGAACATGCATTTGAACCAATCACTTAGTTGTGCTTTTGTGCCCTGCGGTGTAGCGCTATTATGGTATTGTGCCTTTCTGATCAAATGGCCAATCGGACTGCAAAAAGTAGGTCCTAAGCAGAAAGGGTTAGGGCTCTTGGTAGGATTTGCGATGCAGATGGCTGAGATTTACCTTTGTGTCTGAGGTCCTACGTAAGGCTCACCTTTGGTCTAAAGGGTATTGTGCCTTTCTGTCTTTTTGCGCGGCCTTCAGGGGACTTTAGAAGGTACTTTTTTACTACTGGG
The DNA here is from genome assembly GCA_009729435.1 of Phytophthora fragariae. Lineage (NCBI taxonomy): Eukaryota > Oomycota > Peronosporomycetes > Peronosporales > Peronosporaceae > Phytophthora > Phytophthora fragariae. The sequence continues at coordinate 62,059 of QQOI01000101.1, read as the reverse complement.
GAGTACTTATATCTTAGGATTTGATATGTAAAACGGAGTAGCCACCAACTATCAGGCAAGTGCCGTCGAGGTTGGCCAAGTACCTGCCTAGCGGTAACGGGTAGGCTACCGCGTATTTTCGCTAGAAATAAAGACATTTTGACCAAGTAATATCGTTCATCTACTTAGCTAAAGAATTCTGAGCCCCAACTGCGTCGTGTCGCCTGTTTTGTCAGCAGTCTTGCAAGCAACTACTTTTGTAGTAGGCACCTACAAAGGTATCTCCTCCGTTCAAAAAGCTCGATTGACCGCTTTCAGGACTGCCAAAACGGGCTTTCTCTCCTACGCAGGGCTTCGCAAAGCCTTGTGAGGGTGCTTCAGGGAGGATTTGCCGGCTAGGCTAATCTGTACCTCCGTTGTGGTAACTTGTTGCGATTACCCTACCCCTATGTTAAGAAAGATAGTTTTTCACTGCCGTCTGGCCAAAAGAGATGAAAGGCACAATACCCTTAAGCAATTAAGGTCCGAATGGCCATTTTGCGCCGGCCATTTACTCCTACGAAAGAGCTGCTGCTCAGCCATCTTCCATTATCGACTCTTGTAACATAGGACATGCTAAATTTAATTACCATCAGACTACCCTTTAGGAGGTCTTACGTAGGACCGCTGCTCCTACGTAGGACCTTAAATCTGAGGGCAAAATGGCCGAAAGGCACAATAATCCAAGAGAGCTGACCACGACGCCGCTTCCGATTGTTTGTTGTATGCTGGGGAACAGCAACGCTTTTTTCACACACAGCAAAAGTCTTCACAGCATCTTCAACGCTCTGATGGACAAGCCACGACCCGGTACGTTTCGCTTCATCTTCAACCATGCGCATCAGATAGCGAGCGTCGCTGAGTCTCTTCTGCAGGTTTCTCGTTGGCAAGTCACGCCCATCGAGCATCCGAAATGGAGGCGTCTTCTTGCTGGCATTACCACATTGCCATAAGACCCACAGCATTGCTACAGAGCAATCAGGAAGCTCGAAATCCGGGGGGACTCGCCGAAATCTGCCTCCCCAAAAATATGACGGGGTCGCGGGAGTGTCGTCCGTGGGTTGTTGACTGGTGGCTTGCAGCGGATCTGCATTCAACTTCTCTACCAATCTGGTTACGCCTGTAGAGTCTAGGCACTGTTTAAGCGCGCTGTCAAGTCCGTCGAACGTCACTACGCCTGCACCAATTGCTCGTTTCTCCTGTTCTCCCATAATATCTTTCACAGTAGCAGATCTTGCTGCATCAACGTGCTCGACAGTTTTCAGAACTATTTTCAGCAGAGATTTAATCTCCCGTAAAATACCTACATGCGGCGGTACTCCTGTGGCTTGCAGACGGTTGCTGGTGTCGTCGACACCACATATTTTTGCTGACAGCTCAGTCATTAGAGTAGGATGCTGGAATAATGGTGACTCCAGCAACGGGTGTTTTGCAGTAAGCTGTGATCGTAGATATGGTGCATGGTAGACGAGTGACGCTAGGCAAAATTCACTGACATATGCTAAGTGCGATGGCAGTCCCGGAAACACGCACTCAATTGCCTTCTCGACGAGATCGTCGCGTTCACCGAAATGCGGAGGCAGAACTGCAAATTCATGGCTTCCTGGTGGGAGACCTGACACAGTTCTTCCTACATGCATGTCGCCAGCTGACTCGTAGCGTAGGTATGTATTTTGGACTCCGCCTAACGACCATCCTGCTCGCAGATGAACCGCAGTAGATGACGGGCATGCTGTTGAGCCTGATGCGCAGTACGTTGCGGCTCCTTTTCGCATAGAACGCGTGCCGAGGTCATCGCGATTGACACCACGCCGACGTAATTCATCAGCTGCATCACCTTTTTCCAGCAATCGCTGTAAACACTTGCGGAATCGTTCATATTGGTTGCTTCCAGGGAACAAAATATCACTGCCATCAAACGACGATGTTGCCCAAAACATTGCGATGGCAAGAACCGGGCATATCGCTGGGTTGAACGGATTCGCGTATGTGTGTCTTGGGTCACGGGGTCTGTTACCTTCTTGGTCATTTTTCTGATGAGCAAAATAAATGCAAAGAGCATCTCCATTCCACTCCATGTGTCCATGGTGAATACCGAACGCATTGGCTGACCGGCACATTAAATTCCAGGCAACAATCATGTATGTCCGCGCGAAAGCCATGTCTTTTGATGGGTGCTTTAAAAGCTGCCCACACAAAAAACATACAGATCAAACGGTAACGGGTCCTTGCCTGTCTTCGCTCGGACTTCTCCTCTTGCTGCTGCGGTTGCTCTCTCTCGCTTTAGGCCCTTGAAGTAGTTTTGTAAATCTTTCTCCATGGCTGGCGGTATTTCAAGCCCGTAATCTCGATACAAATTAAAAAAACCGCCCTGTGTGTGTTCAGTGCAGAGTAGCTGAGCCTGCTGCCATCCGACTTTTCCAGAGTCAGCAACCAAGCACCAAATACATCCATCTGCATAGCGTCAAACCGAAGAGGGGGCCTAGTTACGTTGCAATCGAGCAGGGGTTTTATGCGCTTCCGAAGCTGCTTGAAAGAGAGACCCGATACATCGCCAAGACGCTGAGCAAACGCCGGAGAAACCAGATGCGGCTTGTAGAGGACAATCCACGTAATGAAGCGGCCGTAGGAATTCTCGTACACGGCTCGAGAACGCGTGCTCACCGTGTTGCGCTGTATCTCGGTCACCTTTCTTGCTAGGCCATCCCAGTCGACGTTCGCCATCGTTTTGCTCTGAGGAAAAAAAAACGTATGGAATTTTGTATGCGGGATTCTCAGGACACGTGTCCAGCAAAATTGGTGGAAACGGCTATTTGCCATGTCACTATAGTGAATCCCTGTTTATTTACTGATTACACCGCTTTCCATTTGGAAAATACAGGACGCTCTGTCCTGCAACGAGCAAATTAATGGGTATACTGTCCAGTAAATTCTGGAGAATGCGTTTTGTTTCAATTCATTTTTTGACGCTGTTAGGTTTTTTGTCGGAGTGGCGTCAAAAATTAGCGATATTAAATTTAAAAATATCCTCGTAATCGGGAAATTTTGCGCTACACGTATGTTTACCCCTCGATTCTCTGGATCGAATTGGGGATGAGATATCCATTTTGAGATTTTATTAAGTGATTTCCTTGGCCATTTTCTTTTGTCCAATCACAAGATGCTATACCTGATTATACCCAATCATATGTGCGGAGTGGACCACACGAAACTGAGGTTTAATACCGAGTGTTGTTTCTTAAGTGGGCCAGAGAAGTAGAGTACATGTATCGATGCTGTATCTGAATCTATGCTAAACAATATTGTGCGTTCTACTCCGACCGAAATTGCGCGTTATCGTGGTGGATACAGTGCGTGCCGAAATTATAGCCGCACCTGAAAATTGGTTTTCAAGAGCCGCCACTTGTGCTTTTGCAACTATTAACTAGAGTTCCACCAAAACATTGTTGGAGAGGGGCTGCTCGAACTGTACTTCATAAAGTTAGGACTCGCCCCCCTGCTTTGGAAACACTTGAAGTATAGTTGAGGCTATTGTAAGGGCGTTGGTCGGGTTTTCGTGCTGTTCATAGAGGTCATTTTTGAATGACCTCTATGAACAGCACGAAAAAGATGTTAATCATGGATTTCGTGTTGTTCACTCAGTTAATTAAACTAGTGCTGAGCACAAGCATGCTAACATGCAAACATAGTAGTTTGGGCCAGCCGTCGTGCCTTACTTGGTTGTCTTCTCGCTTCTTGGAGGCATGATCCGTTGGGCGGCGGTAGTCGAGGCAGCAGTAGTCGTTGTTGATAGCATAAAATAATCGCATCCGTCGCCTTGATCGTGTCCGCAAGCAAACAGCAGAAGAAAACATCAGAGACCTGAAAGCAATGGCAAGTGTTCGCAACGATCCTATAGGGTTTGGAATTCGTAGTTCGTAAGAACTATGTATAGTATAGCACTTGTTGGGGTGAAAATCTAACGTTTGACACAAATACCGGTATTAGTGTAATCACAAATCCTGTAACCACACAATAGTGTGTAGCTTACATAGAATAACGAGGTGAATTGGTCCCTAACACACCAAAACCGACCCGGTACCGCGGTATTTTCGTGTGGCACACATGCAAAACTTCCATTTCCGGTACGTCACCTTGAAGAGCACGGCGCGCGGGGGGATGCGAGGGACCATGCCCAGCGCAGAGCGCCACAGCGGCGCACGCAAGTGACGTGCATGCAGCCGCATAGCGCCAAGGAAGCAGGCCAAGGGTGATGGGAGGGCGGCCAAGGGTCAACACGACCATTACGGTACGTGCTCGTGGCCCATGGAAAAATTTATGGACCACTACGGTACGTGGGGCGGGCGAGCGCCGTGCATGGCTGACCCTCATTCTTCGTTTTTCCATTTTACAGGGAACGTCGCCGCGGAACGCAAGCTGCGCACACCCGGAAGCAAGGTTCGTGGTTGGTGGCGTCGCTAACGATCGTTCTGCATTGGTTTTGTGTGCTACAGCGGCGCCCGGCAGGAAGGTTCGTGGTCGTTTGGTGGCGTACATGGCGTTGGTGGCGTCGCGAACGATGGATCTGTATTGCTTTTGCATGCTACAGCGGCGTCGAGGCTGGTGGCGGCGTCCGCGCTCGAGCATGGCAAGCTGCGGCTGGCCAGCAGCAAGGTTCGTGGTCGTTTGGTGGTGTGCATGGCGTTGGTGGCGTCGCTAACGATTGTTCTGCATTGGTTTTGTGTGCTACAGCGGCGCCCGGCAGGAAGGTTCGTGGTCGTTTGGTGGCGTGCATGGCGTTGGTGGCGTCGCGAACGATGGATCTGTATTGCTTTTGCATGCTACAGCGGCGTCGAGGCTGGTGGCGGCGTCCGCGCTCGAGCATGGCAAGCTGCGGCTGGCCAGCAGCAAGGTTCGTGGTCGTTTGGTGGTGTGCATGGCGTTGGTGGCGTCGCTAACGATTGCTTCGTCTTGCTTTTGCATGCTACAGCGGCGTCGAGGCTGGTGGCGGCGTCCGCGCTCGAGCATGGCAAGCTGCGGCTGGCCAGCAGCAAGGTTCGTGGTCGTTTGGTGGTGTGCATGGCGTTGGTGACGTCGCTAAGGATTGCTTCGTCTTGCTTTTGGGTACGGCAGCGGCGTCGAGGCTGGTGGCGGTGTCCGCGCTCGAGCATGGCAAGCTGCGGCTCCCCAGCAGCAAGGTTCGTGGCTGTTGGTGGCATGCATGACGGCTTTGGCGGTGCTAACGGACCTGTATTGTTTTGCTTATTGCTGTTGCAGCGGTGTCCGGCACACGTGACCGAAGACGGTGGCGGCGTCCGCGCCGCGGATTGCATACTGCAGCTCCCCAGCAGCAAGGTGCGTGGTCGTTTGGTGGCGTGCATGGCGTTGGTGGCGTCGCTAACGATGGATCTGTATTGCTTGTGCATGCTACAGCGGCGTCGAGGCTGGTGGCGGCGTCCGCGCTCGAGCATGGCAAGCTGCGGCTGGCCAGCAGCAAGGTTCGTGGTCGTTTGGTGGTGTGCATGGCGTTGGTGGCGTCGCTAACGATGGATCTGTATTGCTTTTGCATGCTACAGCGGCGTCGAGGCTGGTGGCGGCGTCCGCGCTCGAGCATGGCAAGCTGCGGCTGGCCAGCAGCAAGGTTCGTGGTCGTTTGGTGGTGTGCATGGCGTTGGTGGCGTCGCTAACGATTGCTTCGTCTTGCTTTTGGGTACGGCAGCGGCGGCGGAGGCTGGTGGCGGCGTCCGCGCCGCGGATGGCAACCTGCCGCTGCCGAGCAGGCGGTTCGTGATCCCGGAAGTAGGGCGGAGCTGGCGCTACTAATCGAGCAATATACTGTGTTGAATCAAGTTATCCCTTTATTGTCTTTCTTATATGCAACTCATATGTGGCAAACCAGCATTGCATCTTTTTTCCAAAAAAACAGCATTACCCGTTGTTGTCTTTCTTATCTGCAACTCATATGTGGCAAACCAGCATTTCCTAACAGCACTGCTGCTCGTGCATGGCAAGCTGCCGCTTGCGCAGCAGCATGGTGAGTGGGCGTTGGCGTTGGCGGCGTGCATGGCGGCGATCGCGCCGCGAATGACATGCTGCGACTGCCCAGCAGCAAGCTTCTTGGTTCGTTGGTGGCGTGCATAGCGGTGATGCTAACGATTGCTATATATTTTTGGTTCTATGATTTTTGCAGCGGTGTCCGGCAGCGTGGTCGAAGTCGGTGACGGTGTCCGCACCGCGGATGGCAAGCTGCCGCTGCCGAGCAGGCGGTTCATGACGGGCGGAGCTGGCGCTACTAATCGAGCAATTTACTTTGTTGAATTAAGTTACCCGTTGTTGTCTTTCATATATGCAACTCATACAACAAGTCATAATTCTTTATCAAAATCTCGCGAAGTAGTCAAATGAAACATCAATTCAAATTCAAATTAGAGAAGCAGGTGCGCATTGCGCGTGTCCATATCGAGCTGATCCAAGTCTTGTTTTATTTCGTCGCACACGCGAAGGAAGCTGTTGTGGTCCACCTGCAACATACCATTATCATGGCAAATGCGATTCCGGTCGTGGACAAACGCAGCAAATCGGCCATGTAACCAGCTTGCGTGACGATGATCAAAACCTTCCAGCCAACTGATGATGAGCTCGCGTCTGCTCTTTCTTGGCATTGTTTGAACTATTGAGACAAATTGAACAACCGGTTGGTCAAAATAAAACGCAATAATTCAGAGCACCAGCTACGTACAGTCGTTGACCCGGTGCTTGGCGAAATCGTCAATGCGCCGTTCGCTACTGCAGCAGGCATCGAGTGAATCCACAATTTTTTTCATGAATCGGTTCTTATCTTGGAGACTTTCCAAAGTCGCGTAGGGCACACTTGCCGCTGCCGCCTCGTTTTCAGCTCGGATACACTTCTGTTTCCAGTCGTCGGCAGTTTTCTTGAGAGATTCACGTGAAGCTAGCGCGTCCTTCTTCTTTGTAATCTCGTCCAACATTGCTTTTTGCTTCATCATATGAGTTTCATGTGCTTGTTTATCCGTCGTCGCCTTTTCTTCATGACGTTTGATTTCCTTATCCAACATGAAGCGCTGAGCTTTCAAGCGACTTCGCTCATTGTTTTGCTCTTGCTCTTGTTCCTGCAATGCTACACGTTTCTTCTCCAGCTCCTCTTCTTTGCTGCTCAACTGGGTTTGTCTCAATCCCAGCTTGAGCTTGGCAGTCTCCAACCGCTGTTCGTTCAGTTCCAGTTTAGATGCTCGGGTTTGCAGCCACGTCGTGGTTTGGCTCGGCTGTGTTGCAGCTTTTTGGCTCTGTAGTTTCTTCTTGAGCTTGCTGTTTTTTTCTTGAACTGTTGCCAGCTGCAGCTGCAGCTCACTTGCCTGACGGGCATTTTCCTGGGCCTTGTCACAGTCTGCTTCTGATCGCTTCAAAGCAGCATGAAGCTGCTGCTTGGTGTTTTCTAAATCGTTCTGTAATTTGCGCTTCTCTGCTTGCACGTTATCAGAGTTCGCTTGAGCTTCCAGGTTCTGTATGTGGTTCTGTAGGATTGCGATTTGCTGGAGATGCTGTGCCTCACGCGTTACCAGCTCTTCAGTCCCTTCCTCTTGTGTTTTCTTGCGGCATCCAGCGTGAAGTGTTCGCTTCTGTTGCAGCGCCTTCTTCAACATCGATATCACATGGCCTTCATAGGCTTCCAACTTGTCAGCATGCCCCGTGAAATTATCAAAATTCCTGTTTATCGATGCTTTCTCGTAGTCAACTTGCCCGCCGCGATTTCTGGCCGCCTTGTATCGATTCGCGAGCAGCACAATTTGCGACGAGCTCAACTTGAACTTCTCTGCTTGTCTTCTCCGTTCTACTTGACGCTTGCCACCCTTCTGCCGATCGAACATTTGCTGCAATGCTTTGCAAGCTTCTTCGACCTCGTCCGGCGTCAAAATGGAGTCGTCCGAGTCTTGGATTGCTCCTGCTACTGATGCTGCCTCGCAGTCGTTGTCGCCGGAAGCACCGCTGGCCACACCGCCGTCACCAGCATTGCTTGGGAGGCTCGCCTCACGCCCAGCACGTTTAGCCGCCTGTCGGGTCGTCATCCTTGCATTGCTGGTTGGCTTCGCTGATCTTTCTTTGCGGGGTTTCTTGCCGCTTGTCGCCGAAGCTCTGTCGATCGGCTCGGAGTCTTGGTCGCGCTTGCGCTTGGCTCCGGAAGAGGACGCCCCAAGCAAACTACTCGGTGACGCTGGGCCCTCGGAAGAGCCATCGATGTGGCCGGCGTCTTTTGCCATCGTGGCTGTTGTCTTCTGCAGGTTGTCGCGCAGTAGCTGAAGGTTTATGTGTTTCGTGTGAGATAACTGGTGTATCAACCACAAAACCTGTAATATGTGATTGCTTTCAAACTATCGTTTTTCATGGGCGTAGCCATTTCAACTGCGCTACACGAACAAAGCTGCGACTTCGCACGGACAGCTCTGGATTTACAACACAAACAGCAGCGCGTTGTGAGCGCACGAGGTCTTTCAGCTGCAAAGATTGATCACCAAGAGTAATTTTGATAAACAACGTATCAAGATGATTAAAAAAAAAACGATTTTCGTTAATAGCACGAACGGCTGTGAATAGTTGTTACAGTAGCAGGAAGGCTACATAGCAACCAGATTGTGGAGCGCTTGCGGTTATTGCTTCAATGCACCAATTTCATGTGCTTGCTGCTCAAATTTTTCTTCATCTCATTCATCTCAGTAGCAGTGCACACCTCTGGACGTGAATTGTTCTCGTTGCTGTCGCTGTTGTATGCGGCGGGTGAGATGGCGCTGTCGGAGATGACTGCGGCGTTCGCGAGCGTGCCCATCGGATGGGCCCCATCCGGTACCCGCCGCACTGCCGCTTCAACCCGGTGCAGCACGGCTGTCTGCTTCGGACTGCGGATGACGATGCGCAAGAAGGCGGGGAGGTTGTAGCCGGTCTTGCCGCTGTGCACGGGCACACCGTGCTTCTTCGCCAGATTGCAGACCTGCTCGCACGTGTCGACGGACTTGGTGTCGACTTAGATTCAGGACAGGAAGGGCTTGCCGAAGAACGCCCGCGTGGGGAAGTGCTTGGACAGCTGCTGGACGGCGCTGGCGCGCCACCGGGGGGGGGTCACGTCCGATGTCTGCTGCAGGTAGGCGTCGTCCTTGACCATGGCGGACACAAAGGCCAGCGTCATCAAGGTGACTGACCACGGCATCTGTTTACGCTTAATCTCGGCGGCGTGCGGGGCGTGGGCGATGCGACGCTGCCGATGCGCAGCCCCGTTCACGACCAGATCTTGGTCCAGCTCGTCATGACCCAGACGTTGATGCGGCGGGTCTCGTTCAGCTACTTGACCCACTCGTGCTATTGATGGTCGAGTCCTGGCGCCACTGCGGCCCCACCCACGGCTGCATGATCTTGTTGACGATGATGGTGTGGTCGTCGGGCACGTGGTCTCGATGTAGCTCATCATCTGCTCCACGTCCGTATTTGTCGCCCGCGGGGTTCGTGGGATTCACGAGGCACGTGAGCGCGGACTTGGGGTCGCTCCACGCGATCATCTCACGGCCGTCAGCCTTACTGGAGCGCTAGCCGCCAGGCTGCACGCTGCGGATCACCAGGTCGATGAGCTCACTGGCGCCGTTGCCCATGATCAGCAGCGGTAGGTTCTGCTTCCAGCTTTTTACCGAATACTATTTATCATGGGTAGTTTGACCTAATGTTGAGTGGATGGGTCAACATACAACCATAATATGTTTACGATAGAGGTAATTATATAATGGAGGCTGTAACTATTATATTGCACGCCCAATTATTATCGGAGTACGGATGGTATGCGTTATGCTAGGATTAGAGTCCAATCCAGGACTCTGGATATAAAATCCAGAGAATTTGCATTGCCTCTTTTCATTACAAAAAGAGCATTGCATCTTTTTCCTTAAAAAACAGCATTCCAAAAAAACAGCATTGCCTGTTTCTCCTAAAAAAACAGCCACGAGCGGCAACTAAATCTGTGTGTCCACAAAGTTTTGGGCGACGCAAGCTTTGACGTCAGTTGACAAGATGGCGAAATCGAAGACGACGCCAGCGAGCGGAAGCAAGCAGCGCTCCGTCAAAGGTGAGCACAGTGAGAAACATGTGTGTGGGGTAGATGTGCCAATCTACATGAGCTTGACACATTGTGCTGTGAATTATGTGAATACTAGCTGGATCTGGTTCGGTCGTTACCAGATCTAAGTCTTCTCGTTCAGGAACGTGAACGTTAATACGTTTTTTCTCTAGTAGCCCTGCGTAATCTGACAGTTCTTGCTAACAGGGAGCGGCCTTGAGGGCAGTACGGAGATCGGTAGATCGAGTGCTGTGAGCGCCGCCAGTGCCGATGGCACATCTTCGCAGCAAGCTTCGACGCACGGTCAAGGAGCCAGTCCCGACAGCAATCCGTCGGCGAGCTCGTCTACCGAAGCGCAGCAGCAACGGACTGCACACGCTCGAAGCGTGAAAGCCGAGAAGATGCAACGGCGTACGAAATGCAGTTTGGTTGTGTATTGAATATTACCGATTGTCTAATGTGCTACATTGTGTTTATGTGCAGGTCGCGAACTGCTGGAGCTGCGTCAACGCATGGCTGCCCATGCCCGTTCGTTTAAACAGCCCAAGCCATCCCCACTGCCAGACAAGTAGCCGTTGGCATCTCCAGCTGCTATCCGGGCGATGTGTGGCTTGCCGAGACAAGATCAATGTGTGAGTTTTCCAAGGTCGCGACGAAGAGCAATGTGGTCGTGCATGCTACTTTTTAAGGCGGTGAGTACAAGTGCCGATGTTAAGAAAGTGCCTTTCGACCAGAATTGAATGTGATGTTTGGTTTTGATTTTTTTTTCTGATTTCCCCTACAAATGTATGTCGAATGATGCAAAGTTTTAATATAACGTTTCTTGGTTTTGCTGTTGTGGCTTCCTATCTGCTACCTCGCCCTGTGCTTCCAATTGCTCGCGCTTTTTTTTAAAAGCTGACGTTTCCGCGAATACGTGCAAGCCTTTCGACTTAAAACGAAATGTAACAGGCTTGTGATCACTTCTTCTGTAAACTAGCAACGGTCATACGCATGTCAATCCTAGGCACTTTTGGTCGTTGTTGTAGCTCGGTGTCGTGGTGTGTGTATGTGCAATGGTAAGTAGTGCATCAAAAATGAATTTGCAAGGAGAAGCTGTGATTTAGTGAAAATGTAGATCTCTGCAATAGTTGTTGTGGTGAATTTACTGGCTAGTTGTTGAAGATCAGCTTCTGTCATTCCTAACGGTAACGCTGTGTCAGTCTCACTTTTCTTTCTTCTTAGGTTGCTTTTCTGTGTGGGTAGTGCGGTGCAATTGTTCTTGAGACTATGATGTGGACGCAGTAATGATGTTCAACGTGCTGTTATAGGTGCATGCATGGATGCAAGAACTGCTGCAGAGCAAGCTCATCGGGCACGGAGAGAAGCCAGAGCTGCTATGACTCGCGCAATCTCGGTCGAGCAAGGTGAATTCGGAAACGTTGTCCAAGCCGCCCGAAACGCCTTCCAGCTTGGTCGTTCGGGTGCAGATGCCGAAACCATAGGACATGCTGACGATACTTTCCAAGCGATGCGCCGACGCTGGATGGCGGCAAGGGGAGAAACAGCTGGAGCAGAAGCACGATATGTGGATGAAGTGGTAGCCTGTATACTGACCGACCACCGTGCTCGTCGAGACGCCGAAGTGCAGCATCTTGCGGATGTTCGAGCGGAGTTTCGCCAGAATTAATGTTGGCACTTTGAAGTGCCCCAAGCAAGAACCTCTTTGCTGTACAACAATTCAAAGACTACAGCAGCAGTATATAACTTCAGTTAAGTCGGAGAAATTCAAGCAGGATTGGTGGAGATAGAAAGCAAATTGGCTGGAAACGAGGAACTCACATGAAACACATACTTCTTTCCCCTACCATTAAGATCGATCATATTATGTCTGCAACAACGACACGACGTTAATATATACATGTATGCATCCGTGAGCACGGTCTTCTCATCCCGGTTGCTTGAGCTTCGCCACGCCTTTCTTCAGACACATTGCTTAAGTGGGGCGAACACAAATATTCATTCTTACTACTTTAATTGCTCGAAGCGGAGAGCGTTCTGCTGGTTTTTTAGAATTTTAATTTAATTTAGAATTGAGGTATATTAATGACATCCAACCTGAGCTATCACCACTTAGTGCCACTAGCGCTATCAATGAAGCTTCGACCGGCCGCTTGCTTATAGGGTTATTAAATGTGATCCATGTATAAGATATAAAACGAACCACTTCAGTGTCCCCAGCCTGAAGTCGTAAGATGTCCCAGTTGGATAAATCCATGTGTTAAATAAAAAAAAATATTCGTCGGTGTCGATATCTCATGTTGAGATGATCTTATCACGGAAAGCTAATCGCAAGCAGCATTTCCCTAAAACTATGATTTGCTACTGTGTCATCGGCAGCAGATTACCAGAACAACAACATGTAGACAACAAGAAATATATTGCGCCCTAGTTGCATTGTAACTACTAGCTAACAGGCAGAAATAAAAACAAATCGAAAGGCGCTAGGTGGTCATCAGGTTGCACGGCTTGGCAACTCGGCTTACGCCCCAGTAGGGGGTGCATCGTGAAAGCGGAATCCGTGGAAGCGATTCAGGTGGTGGCGAACCGCTATGGTCCCGGTACCCCGGAACGTACAATTCCACGCAAAGCAGAATGGGTCGTCCGTCCGAGCAGTGTCATTGACCGTTGGGACGATGATGGGCTGATGATTCTCGAGACGGTCCGACGTCGGCGTGTCGAGGTATGCATGAATGCACACGTTGTTGGTGTCGTTGCCGACGGGGGCAAAAATCAAATCGCCACGATAAACGAATACGTCACCTTTGTTCAGCTTGATCTCTTTGCGGTTGGACCGGAGAGCAACGTTGTGGTTCCACCCATACACGTAGAAGCACGTGTCGTCATCCACAGCGACAACCATTCCACCAGGAATAACGGCAACATCGAGGGGATCATCACCTGGTCGAAACTCGCGGCACACAGGTAGGTCACCCATGCCAGATGGTATCTTTACCCAGCGCAAATCGTTGGCTTCCGAATCAGGGATGAAAGTCTTGTAGAATCGTTGCAGCATGCGCGCCATGGTGCGTGCCTCTTGATCAGGCACTGGAGACTGAAGACGACCTCGATCCTCCATGATGTTGTCGAGGATGTCGGTGAACCAGATGTCGACGGGGCGGGCCATAGCTCTCCACGCGTTCGCTTGCTCTTCGGCCACAGCGGTGAAGAAGATGATGCTGCCATCCGAAGCAAACTTCTGACGAATGTTCATGGCGGCGATGATGCGTGGGGGCGGGGATGAGCAGTGCATGGCGAATTTGAAAATAAGCGCTGATTCTTGCTTGTACTTATGCCCGAGACCTCAAGAGACTCGAGGGTGGTCATTATTCTAGGTTTTCATGCAAACCAGCTATCAGGGCAGTGTTCCATATCTTATCTGAACCACACTACATATATAAGAGCGCACTGAAGGATTATGTACCTATTGGTCCGCTGAAAATGGAATGCTCCATGGCAGCACCTCTGGCTGTCCGTCGAAACATTGCTGGCGCTTGGTTCGGTTCAAGCGGTTACAGTTTTACAGTTCGTAGGTAGGTCGTCTCTCGTACCCATTGGTCCATCGAAAAAATAGTGAGCCATGAAATCATTGCCGTCGTAAGCTACAAGTCGTGCTAGTGGACACGAATAAATCTATCAACCTAGACATTAGGCATCCTAGAAAATGTATAATATGGTGTTTGTGCCATATAACTTAAAAATCAATACAGCTATCGACGATTTCAAACGCCGATGACGGTACTTTAGCTACAAGACGTAATAACGCATAATTTATTGCGTTTTTTCTAAGGATGAAGTCTACTGTTAGCTAGATTTCGTTCGTAGCGCATCATGCGCTGCGCATGCACCCATTGGTCCTCCGAAAAAACAGTGATCCATTGGGCTTGGCGAACCGTCGTGGTTGAGGTGCGCATGCACCCACTTGGTCCGTCGAAAAAGCAGTGATCCATTGGGCTTAGATAACCGTCGTGCATGAGTTGCGTTCGTTTGGTAGCATGGCTAGAGTGCGCGCAGTCTAAGCGCTCCTAACGCGTAAATTCCCTGCATGCGAGGGTGAAATTCAGTTGTATAAGTTCCATATAGGATTTCTACCCCGACCGGAAGGGAACTTCATTCCGCTTTAAATATATGAGTTTCATGTGTGTATGCGTAGTCATTTGGGATGGCGAAACCCACGACAGCGGATTCTCTAGAGATGCTCTGGGTGCGAGAGGGGGGCTGTTGGTGCCCCTCAAGAGGCTCGAGTCTACCTCAAACCATGAACAGGCTCGTATCTCAACTAGAGCGCCAATACTGTACAGTATAGTACGGTACAGTGCAGCGTGATCCACGGTGGGTTTAAGCATGAAATATGGAAAACCGCATGCATAAGCCCGTTCGACTCCGAGTGCCATTGTGATTTTTCTAAGATGGTGGGAAAGCCACGTCGCGAGTCTGTCAAGGTGGCCATGAAGACCAGCCCGCGTATTTCAAAGCGGCACCAGGATGACCCTGGAGGGCCTACCAGCAGTGCCAGTACGAGTGCAGAAGGGGTGTCAACAAAATCAACGCCATATCAACGCATGCGAGAGCTGCTGGGGGCAAGGGCTGTTGAGACAGAGCAAGGAGCGACAGTGGTCGACAGTGTCGAAGGTACGACTCACGAATGGTGAAGTTGGTATGATTGATTATCTGACCGCATTCGGCAGGTCTACGGGAAGTGCTTCGGAGGAAGGAACCCACGTCCAAGCTTTTGCTGCGGGTGAAGCTGCTCTGGAATTCGGATCATGCGTACGGGCAGTGGAAGCTGATTCGCATGCACTTTGTGGACGCTCAGGCACCTGAAACGCTGGATGATATGCTCAGTGTACGTTGGCCTACAATGGTTTTGCGGCTTGACTACTACTAACCTTTTTGTTATTCTGGTAGGTTTTTAAGGTGTCATACGAAACTAACCGGCAGGACATTGACTCGCTGCTTTTGACTGACACGCTTTGGAATCTTGAAAGTGATTCCGAGCTTCTCCCATCGCCTGGGACCATTGTCGACATCAACGAGTACTCGAATCTACAGCTATACAATGACACGCAGTGTCAGCTCACGACTCGCCTCAGCCAGTTGAGCTGGGAGCAGGCCAACGCAGAAGTGCAGTTGAAGTAGGCCAACGCAGAAGTGCAGTTGAAGTAGGCTCAATGTAAATAATGCATCTGATTCTGGTCTGATTCACAGGGTCATATGGATACACTATTGCGACCTTCCACCACTTGAATCATTGACAAAGTCGCAGGGAGGAGAGTAGGTGGGAGAATACGCTGGATTTGCAAGCTACATTGGCATTAAACGCACTAACTTCGTCTGTGTGCATCGACTAGATGACAAAACGACACGGCTCAACCAACTACAGTATCGGCGAGATGAGACGCTTACTTGAGCTGGTGCAGGCAAGCCTACCATCTTCGAGGGCTGACTGGGAAGCTGTAGCTGCGGATTACAACGCGGTGAAGGAACCCCAATGGAAACGGAGAGATGCGATGAGCCTGAAGAGAAAGTTCCGCAGTATGAGCTTGGCTTCACACCACGGGATCGGCGATGCGCGTGCACACCTTGCCAGTGCAGCAAGCCGAGTACAGCAACAGATGAAACTGCACAGGACCCCGCCACGGCTGCAGGAGATCGCGCAAACCCTCTGCCAATGTGAGAGTCATGCCGGAAAGGAACCGAATGGTATGTTGTCGCCAGAGCTGTTGGTCCAGGCGCCAATTTCACGCCCCGTTCGAGATGTTGAGCAACAGTCACTTTGCCCAGAGGACACTGTTGCGCAAGAAGAACGTCAACTCCATCAGGTGCAACTACTCGTGCATCGCCAGTATAAGTCTAACCGAAGGGTGGCCCGCCGCCACCACAAAGAGCTACTACACTGCATGCGTGCGTTGAAGGTGTCTCTGGAGACGTTCGCCTACCGCCAGAAGTAGCATAATGTATCTGAGGAAGCATGGCTTACGGTATACTTTGTGGTCCAATAAAAACAACATGAGCCAGCACATCTCCCCTGCTTGCTACTTCAATGGTCCGAAAAATATATAACGAGCCAGCTCATCACCTCTACGACTTGCATTCATGGAGGCCAATGCATCACCGTATCGCCCTTCGTTCATCACTTCATCATTTGCCCGGTCAGTGCAAGACATGCCCGGGCGAGGCAAAGAGGCACAAGGTCTCGGCAAAGGCAGCACCAGGCGTCACCGCAATATACTTCGAGATAGTATTCAAGGCATCTCAAGACCGGCTATCCGCAGATTGGCTCGCCGCGCTGGTGTAATACGAATATCTGGACTCGTCTACGATACTACACGAGCAGTACTACGAGTCTACCTGGAGAATCTCATTCGAGATGCTGTGACCTACACGGAGCACGGAAACACAAAGACCGTAACTAGTTTGGATGTCGTATACGCCTTAAAGCGTCAAGGGAAAATGATTTACGGCTATGGCAACTAGACTGTCACAAGAAACCTACTTGTAAATTACAAGTTGTAATACATGATTGTCTCAAATACATACTTCACTCGTTGTTTAAGTTTTGTGGCTACCGGTATCCGGATAGCCTAGTATACATGCAAATTGTAACAATATCAGATAAAAACCGTCAAGCAAGACTTTTGCTTGTAATATTGTGAGTTCCGGCCAAATTTGCCGAGTTGGCGCGATTCCGAGAACCGCTCTATACAAAAGTCAAGTTACTTGCCCTATCGCCCGTCCCCAGAACATATGGCGCCATGCCACATGTCAAGCTCGATCCGTACTTAACACGAGTTGATTCGTACTTAATGCGGGATCTATAGTCAACGTAAGTGGCCGGGCCGATTGGCGGAGTGATTTGGCCGGGCCGATTGACCAATCGCCCAATCCAATTTGGAATCGAACGCGCAATATTTGTTTTTTAAATGATTTTTGCAGCGGTGTCCGGCAGCGTGCCGAAACTGGTGATGGCGTCCGCGCTCGCGGATGGCAAGCTGCGGCTGCCCATCAGCACAGTGCGTGGCTGTTGGTGACGTGCATAGCGGAGATGGAGGTGCTAACGATTGCTATGTATATTTGTGGCTATGATTCTTGCAGCAGTGTCCGGCAGCGTGCCGAAACTGGTGATGGCGTCCGCGCTCGCGGATGGCAAGCTGCAGCTGCCCACCAGCAAGATGCGTGGCTGTTGGTGACGTGCATGGCGGAGATGGAGGTGCTAACGATTGCTATGTGTTGTTGTGGCTATGATTCTTGCAGCAGTGTCCGGCAGCGTGCCGAAACTGGTGATGGCGTCCGCGCTCGCGGATGGCAAGCTGCAGCTGTCCACCAGCAAGGTGTGTGGCTGTTGGTGACGTGCATGGCAGAGATGGAGGTGCTAACGATTGCTATGTATATTTATGGCTATGATTCTTGCAGCAGTGTCCGGCAGCGTGGTCGAAGCTGGTGATGGCGTCCGCGCCACAAATGCCAAGCTGCCGTCACCGAGCAGGCGGTTCATGACCCCGGAAGTGGCAGGGCGGCGATGTTGCTACTAATCGAATAATACACTTTGCTGAATTAAGTTACCCCGTTGCTGTCTTTCTTATATACAACTCATATGTGGCAAACCAGCATTGCCTCTTTTTCCTGAATAAAACAGCAGTGCAGCTTTGATTAGTTGAAGATCAGCTTCTGTGAATCATAACGACTGTCAGTCCTAACGATAACGCTGTGTGCCAACATTGCCTCGGCTTGCAAAGTTGCTACGATCTTGCCGGCATTGCTCCGTTCTATGTTTCGAGCGACTATAGCTATCGCTCAGCAGATCTGGGCACATAAGATGAAGCTCGAGCAAAACATTGTTGGGTTTATTAGCGCTTGAAACACGTAACCTCTTCCTAGGTGTCGATTGCTTACTGTGCCAGAGGTTAACGATTGCGCATGAAGTGTTCCAGCTCGATAAAGTAGTTATGCAGCCGGTTTCGGAAGTTGTGGCGCCAGATATCATAGTACTCCATGAAAGTGTGCCCTGGGATATCATGGCCAACAGCGTTAGCACGTCCCAAAAGTATGGTCGCTTCGGCCGGACCACGCGGGCATTCAAACGCAGCAACTGCAAGCTTGTCAGGACGTATGTGGAGATCCAGATAACGCTCGAATTCGTGCTCCCGGAGGTTGGTGTTGTCAACGATGACAATATCGACGCCTCGGTCCAGGTCGCGCTCCAACGCTTCGCGGCACTGCGTGTAGCATGTTTCATGCGCTTCATGGAGTCGGTTCCGATCGAACACGTAGGCCCCCCCCACGCTGGAAAAACTTGTCGGCAGAGCAGATAAGTGTGCGCAAGCCGACCTGATCAGCATATCGAGCAACCTCTTGTGCAAACGTCGACTTGCCACTTCCTGGGAGACCCCTCATGATCAGGAACAATCGAGGCCGGTGATCCATGTGTTCGCGATACTCTTCACGATGCGCCCTGTAGTCGTCGACGACTTGGTACGCTATGCGCTCCATTCTTGACAGTTGGTAAATGAGGTCGTTGAAGTAATTGTGCAAGCTATTTTGCAATTAATTCTCTTGAGATCTAATAGCTAATCTCAAAATTGATTATCTTGAGATCTAATAGCTAATTTCAATATTGATTCTCTTGAGATCTAATAGCTAATTTCAAAATTGCCGTGGGCGCCAAAGAAGCAGACCAAGGGTGATGGGAGGGATGCGCGTGGTCTGTTTAGGCTGCTCAGCGGCCTCGAATGGATCATTTACTGCAGTTTACTTCTCTGGTCCACCGTACTATTACCATTTCATATATTTTACAATAAATTTTGTACTTATACTTCGTTTTCAGCAAAAAGACCACCAAACGAGAGCTTATCTTCACGGATACAAACCCTACATTTCTGAGCCAATCACCGTTCGCACAGAATCAAATAACTTGACCTATTAAGCCAATATTTTGGACGTGGTTAGTTTTTTTGTCGTAGTTCATTCAATATGAAGCGATATTAGACGGGACTTTCAGGATAAGTTAGTTAGACTATCCGCTTCAGCCCTGCCATCCGTAAGCCCCTCATACGACGCGCGAGTTGACCGTTTCCAATCGAGGTTTAATTGCTTGTTAAGTTGATATCGAACCGTTTAACGGAATTACTGGGTTTGGATTGGCCGATACGGCATTATGCGGGCCACATAAAACCACAATGGTAATAGTACGGTGACCAGAAAAGTACTATTTTATTATTTTACTATGTGTATGTGTTTAAACCACAAAGCAAAGCAAAGCAAAGCAAAGCAAAGCATGTTCTTACGAACTACGTTTCCCCCCGGGCGCGCCCGCCCGGGCGTGCTCATTTTCCAATACCAGTAGCCGTAATTGGCAATTCAGTAACTGCAATTATTTATTGACCCCCTGACCTCAATAACACTCAATATTTTTAGGACTCCAGAACAGAGGATTTCAGTGTCCTTGATACGGTTGGCGTTGACTGAGGCTATGTAGATCGAGTGGCTCTCGCTTTGAATCTGTGGATCGCAGTAGGTTGCTGCTACTCGAAACAGTGCGCGCATCAGCTCACTTTTCGTCTGCACTCACCCCGTCGTCTACAGCTCGAACCACGCATGTCCGACCGCGCCTCGAACCGCGACATCGTACTATACGCCCGAGGGCTTCGACTACTTTATGTGTCGTATATGCTTCGTTAGGCGCAAGCAAGGCGCAGCATGGGCATGTCGAACCTCGTGGAACCCGTTCATCGCTTAGATCGCGGTAAATGCCCATATCTAACAAAATATCAATACATTTTCTTGTACATGTGGTTATTCGCGGTGACTGGGTCGCGCCTGTTGGGATGTGGATACTATTCGCTGAAGTCTGTGTGCGCGGCGGAAAGGTTCTTGAGGTAAACCCCTCCTGATTCCAATGAACGCACTGTGGACAAATTCCAACATTTTCACATGCGTGTAGGGACGCTTCCCATACGATGGAACGAACACTATGTCTCATGCTGTTACTGGAAATCAATTAGCAATAAGGCCAATTATTTATTGGTCTCGATTCGGAGACCCAATAAATATGACATTGCATTGTTCCAAACCCTGACTATCGTTACGATAGTTTGGCTTCACGATAGTTGGTTTCGATGGTGCAGGCCTGGTAGGAAGCTAGCTAATTTAAGCATAATAAACGTCAGAAAACGAAGCAGTTCCTCCTCCACAACTGAGTTTTTCATTAAAATAAATGATAGATCGAGATGAAAAATGGCTGGAGCGTCCGGGACCGCAGGAACACTTCGCCGTCCCAGATCCAGGCGTGTGGGAGTCGACCAAGACCTTACGCTGCGTGTCACACTTGGTGAACGATTAGCCGCCACACCAGAGCGCTGCCATTTCGGCATCCAGACACGGAAGAAGCCTGCGCGCGCTCATCAAGCACCTAGACAACATCTCGTAGGTCGAAACCACCGACCTCAACATCGCCACGGGACCACATAATGCTTGCTGATCAAGAGATCCAAGAAGCGCAAGCGCTTGTTAATCTTCCTTCACCAGCAATATATATTACGGAGGCGCAGTCGCAATATATTCTCCCATTGTCCAGTAATATATATTACTAGTGCTGTAATATATGGGTTTATAAGTCGCTCCAATTCCAGCAGCCTAACTAACATCAGCGAATCCAGCAGCTTCAATCCTAGCTACAGTGGTCACCGTAATTAGTCTCAGTTCCAAAATAATCTCATACCCAAAATAATCTCACTGCATTTTGATGAGACTAATTACCGTGAACAAGAATTTTGGATATTCAAAATTAATCTCACACCGCGAAGTTCAAAATTAATCTCAGTTGAGACTGGGCTTGGCACTTAGTGCAGTGGTTAGATTGCAGCCCTTAGAATCACCTACAGCACTGTACGCCAGGGTTCGAGTCCCGCGGTGGGAAGTACTGTAGATCGGGTGTCAAATATCCCTACTAGAGTAGGTCTGTGGTGTGTGTTACTGTCTTTAGGCGTGGAGAACGAGCCAGCTATTTCCCCACTTGCAAGAAATCATCCGCAAGTACCCTGGTCACTTTAAAAAAGGTGCCGCACACGGCGACGATAGTGCTAACGACCGCACTGGCGGCTCAAACGCCAGCCCAACTATCCAGACTTTTCCTGACGGTGTCCTTTATTCGGGCCTTTAGCTTTAGTGAGACTATTGGTTTACACCCTAATTAGTCTCAATTCGTAATTAATCTCACTCAGATTAATTAACGTGAGCTTCTCAAAAAGCACCTCACACAAAATAATTTCAATGAGATTAATTACGGTGACCACTGTAGCCCTAAATATACTTCCCATCCCAGATTGGGGGGGTGTTTAAGGACATCGCGAGATAAGAGCACCGTAGTTCAAGCTGTTTTCCCCCTTAATCTCATAATCGTAAATGTTCTTAAAGTCATACCCATTAGGGACACCACGGCAAATCGCAGGGTCCCAGAACCCCCCTTTAACGACGAGACCTAACCCGTGTCATACAGTGCGCGCCGAAATTGTAGCCGCACCTGAAAATTCGTTTTCTAGTACCGCCACTTGTGCTTTTACAACTAAGTGAGCGTCTAAGAGACGGCTTAAAGCAATGGAAACCCCATGCAGCAAGCAGAATAGAGAAAGCTAGCGCGGTTCAGGAGCAATCGCAAAAAAAACAAATTTGGGTCGGGTCAAAATTATAGCCGCACTATGAAGACCTGCATTCAAATTACTCTAGAAACTCGTCTTGACACCTTTCAGCAACCGCGTTGCTTCCAACCTTTTCGACATGTTTCGTACTAACTTATTAGTGTAAGCCGGATCAATTCGAGGCCATTCGCACTTGATCTGGGCGATAAAATCGGAGGGTTTGTCAAATTAGCGACTATTTGCATACACTCGGTGAGCTAGAAGGCCGACACGTTCTCTATGATGTTGAGTTTGGTGCTATTAATCGGCCACGACTGCGTCGTAATGTTTTCAGCAGCTAGAAAGACCTCAATGAGCTTCGATGAATGTATAGAGGTGTTATTTTATTGGAAAATCGCGGTCAAATTACCGAACTTTGACTGCGGTTCTCTTATAAAAGGAAGTAACATCTTGAACAGCGGCCTAGGCTACTTGATAGAGTTCTGCTTGCTCTTTACGAAGACATGGCTGGTTGTGCCGTGCCAGTTCACCCCTGCCCAAAAAATGACGCTTCCCCCACCGTTAACCCGCTTCGACATCATTTTGGCGGAGCTTGTAAGTCTTGTGAAGGGAAACGGAGGCCACCAGGGCCGTTTAAATTGAATATCGTGTCACCCTTAAACACTATCCGGTGCTAGAAGTCCCATTTGCTAGCGCGATGCTCCTCAAAAGTCACCCTCGTCTTCTTGTGGCGATGCTTGACGGTTGGGGCGGGTTCGCGCGGACAATTTGTGATGTAGCGGCTGATACGCAGTACGCACAGCGCCATGGGCTACCTAGGACGGCATGAGAGCATGCCACTTGTCTCCCTCGCTGATAATTTTTGCACAATAGCTCGCTGAACAACACGTCCTTCCTCCTGACCAGCTATCTTCGGCCTACTTCCTGTCTTCTTGGACGCCGAAGCTGCCTTGCCGCGCTTCCAGTGGTTCTCGATAGCCTTCTCGTCACGACCAGCCCGCTCCGCAGTCGTTCGGCTTCTTCTGCCGGCTCTAACGTGGGTTTTCGTCTTGACATACGCTTCTTCGCTGAACTGGCCGCCTCACGGCATGTTGGCGGCCTTCCCCAAGAAACCAAGAGTGGTCTCGAAACCGCCTCGCTTCGGGCTATTCAGATAATGCATTTATTACCATTTTGGCCCATTCAGTTTTGTTTATTACCTGCCGTAATAAAAAACTGCTTAGTGCGGCTATAATTTTGACCCGACCCAAATTTGGATTTTTTGCGATTGCTCCTGAACCGCGCTAGCTTTCTCTATTCTGCTTGCTGCATGCGTTTTCTATTGCTTTAAGCCGTGTCCAAGACGCCCAGTTTGCTGCAAAAGCTCAGGAGGCGGTTCTTGAAAACCATTTTTCAGGTGCGGCTATAATTTCGGCGAGCACTGTATTTGCAGACCTCTAGGAACGGGACAGAAGGAAAAGAAAAGTATGTTACGGACCCTAAAGAAGTTAAAGTGAGGGACGCCAAAAACGTCAAAAGCAAGTCACCAGCAATCTCACCGTAATGGGGCTTCGCCCAATAAGCGAGTGTCTTGGAAACGGCTTAATTAAAGCGATAGAAAACACATAGAGAAAGCTAGCGCGGTATCGATAAAAAAACGATTTTGGGTCGGGTCAAAATTATACTTCCTCCGGTCTCATCAAGTCAGTATGGCAGGCTCAGGGCGTGTTCGACTTTCAGCTCAAAGAGCTGGATTAACCCTTTCGCGTCTAAAGGTACCAAAGTACAGATACCGCCCACTAAGTTGTACATACAGTCAGTCTATACACCCTCAAAATCGGTAATGAAGTCTTATCGCTTTTAGGAGGAAAATCCAGTTTTCCCGCCCAGAGGGATCTTTCACAATTCAAACAGAGCCCTGCAAGACACTCCCTCCCGCAGACGGTCATGACCTGCACAACGAAGCAAACGAAGGGCAAGTGGCTCACGATCGCGCAAAAATGGTAAGTTATCGAGGAGCATGGAATCTCGCAGCCGTCGCTATCGATCGCCGATCTGGCACGCTGGTCACAGGCCAAGTTCAATCTGTCGCAGCCGCCGTCTCGAGCTACCATCGCGAATATTCTGCTCAGCGCCACTACTGTCAAGTCAAAACTGGAGGCAGCATGCACGCCCAAAGGCCGCTCCCTCACGCTGCGCTGTCCAGAGCTCGAAGAACGGCTTGCGTCGTACGTGGAGGCGTGCCTCTCGCAGCACACGTGTCTCTCGCGGAGGCTAATTACCTTCAAGGCGAGTCAGATTCTGGCGTCCATCACGAACCCCCCTCCTCTCAAGCTGTCGGATGGGTGGCTGACGCGCTTTATGAAGCGCCACGACCTCCGCTTTCGCGAGACGCACGGCGAGGCAGGGTCCATGGATCTTGCAGCCGTTGACGAAGGGCGGCTGGCGATGCAAGACATCACGAGGCACTATGCCTTGCCCGAAATCTGGAACATGGATGAGTCTGGCTATTCTACCGTGCAGCGACGTCGCGGGGCATCTGCAAGCCCAACACCAAGGTCATCAAGAAGGACAAAACTCGCATAACTATTGCTCTAGCGGCAAACGCGGACGGGTCAGAGAAGCGCGAAGCGATTTTCATCGGGAAGGCGAAGTGTCCGAAGTGTTTCGGGAAGAACACGGGGGCGACGCTGGGCTTCTACTACCGCAACAATAAAAAACCTGGATGACTATGGCTCTATACAGCGAATGGGTTCGAGAGTTTGATGGAGAAATGAGGCGAGCCGGGAGGGACATCTTGCTGCTGGTCGACGGTGCTTCATCGCATGAGCTCGACGACATTGGAACCGGAGCGCTGACAAACATCACTGTACAAAAGCTTCCGCCCAACACTACATCATACTTGCAGCCTGTAGCGGGGCTACACATTCGGCTAACCTCACCTTAGTGCAACACACACTAAGTGGATACATTCAGGTGGGCCACATCGTAGTGTGGTCACCATTCATATTAGGAAGCAGTCCAATTGGTCAGAAAGCAGGGTCTTTCTGCCAGTAATACTCAAGCATTAGGTCAGAGTTTCTGCCAACCACTCGTTGGCAGAACCTCTCTTTATAGATATCAGTTTTAGGAGGAAAGCCACAGTTAACATTCAATTCAGTTCTCATTTTACCGCAAAAGCTACTATTTGTACCTTTATTTAGATCTAATTATACTTGTGGATACAAGTATACTTAATCTAAGTTAAATACACCTTACGCTTCCTCATACACGTGCGCTTACGTGTAAGCTAAAGTATTGGGCTAAGTAAGCCCATTACACCTGGTAGCACTTTGTAGTCCGTCCAACGACCGACTAGTTACGTATCGTATGAAATTCGATACGGGGACCGAGGACCTGCCTGTGGACGCGAGTATGTCCACTGGTAACCCAACCACGGGTGCAACGCATGTTGCACGCGAAGACTGTCTCCACCTGGCGGATCCAGAGTGGGAGGCGCTCCAACGACTGTCGACGGTCATTGGAGAAGCGGCCGTAGCGACGATGCTACGCACGCTATCGCCGACAGAGCAACACGGTGTTGCTCTAGGCTTCATCATGAAGGAACAGCGTGAGACCGCTGCTCGCGCTACGGTGTCGACTCCGTCCACACCGCGCGTGGAGTCGTTGAAACTCCACGTAAACAGCTACGTAGGAAGAGAGGGCGAGCCTCTCCTCCGATGGCTTGTCAAAGTTGACACTGCCATTACGGCTCGACGTATCGTCGACCCGTTGTCGAAGGTTGCGTTCGCCATGTCATGCCTTGGCGGGCGAGCAAGGAGTTGGGCGTACGGACGCCGACTCACTGACCCTACGTGCTTTAGCACGTAGGAGGTGTTCAAGGAGGAGCTCAGACAAGCGTTTGAGCCCCCGCAGAATGAGTTCAGATCGAGGGCTGAGTTCCTCGACCTGCAACAGGGCAAGCATGACGTGCATGCTTACGCTCAAAGGGCGCGGTACTTGGTCTCGAACATCGTGACCAATCCGATAGACGAGGCGACTAAGGTCGTCACGTTCATGAAGGGCCTGAAAGATGGGCCTGTGAAGACCTATCTCTTCCGAGAGTACCCAAGTACTCTCGAGTCCGCGATTACACTTGCAATGCAAGAAGAGGTTAGCCTGCGACAGGCTAAGCTCCATATGAACGTCCCGCGGCCGATGCCGCGACCGATGGTAAAGCCGTCGGGAGGTCCCGAACCAATGGACCTCTCGAGTGCGACAGCTGCTGGGTCTCAGCAGCGTCGAGGACCAACGAATGTCCGCTGTTTCCGGTGTGGAAACAACGGTCACTACGCCCGTGAATGCACAGCGCCTGTGCAGGCGTCCAAGGGCCGGCGTGACGATACCGGGTATCGCCACGGGCAATAAAAAAACTAGAACGACCAGCAGGCGCGGGGCGCCCTGCTGGTGACGCAGTCGAGCGTGTCGATATCGGACACGCCATATTGAAGACTGCTGCCCCCAGTGAGAGTCACTCTCACTGCAAGAAGCGGGATGACAGGCCGAACCTTGTCATCCTGAAGGTTAACTCGAAGAGAGAGAAGTTTCTTCGTGCGTTGGTGGATTGTGGTGCGTCGAACAACTTTGTTCGACTGCAGAGCCTAGCGAGGCTTGACTTCGAGGAGGTAACAATGCCTCGAAGTCTATTGGAAGTAAGACTAGCAACGGGTGTCGTTGTTAGAACCGAGAAGCGTGTCGTACGCGTACGCTTCTCGTATCGAGAGAAGAAGTTCGTAGACGAGCGTATCGTGCTTGACTTAGACGATAAGTTCGACATGGTGCTGGGCATGCCGTGGCTTGCACGGCATGATCCGGTGATCGACTGGACGAAGCGCACGATCGTGCACTTCGGGAGTAGCAGCGCGACAGTGAGCGATGGCCCTGTCGGCGCAGCACATGTACCTCGCGGTGCATGCGACCCTCCAGCAGAGGCAGCGCGACGCGCTGCTGCCTCTGGTCACCGCACGCAGACACCCACGACTGAGAGAGTCGTTGGGAGAAAATGTGAGTCAAATCAGAAGACTCAGATTCGATCGGATTCGAGAGGTTCTCGAAGCGTCAAGAGTGACGCGGTCGTGCCGACTATTAGTGTCGACACACAAGTTCAACAAGAGGAGCCAGTCACTAATAAGGACAGTGACTCGGACGCGTCAGCTCAGGGAGCTGATGCGATTGGCCAAAACGTCGAAAGACGCTCCGCCTTCAGGCGTCGAGGTAAAGAAAGCGCACCGGCTCTGGGAACCGACGCTGCAGGCAGTGCGGACGGTTGCAAACGTCCCGCACCGGAAATGCTTGCGTGCTCGCGTGCATCCGGGCTGCACGACGAAGCGGTACGCGACCAAGCAGGGCTTGATTGCGTGCGCCCGCGGGAAGAACCCGCCGGCGGCAACAAGAAACGCATTGCGTGCTCACGTGCAGCCGGGCTGCACGAAGAAGCGATACGCGATCAAGCCGGGCTTGATTGCGTGTGCCCGCGGGTTGAACCCGCCGGCAATCAAAAGGAAAATCTGTCCACGGCCGGGTCTGAACAAAACAAGAAGCGCCGAACCGGGTTCCGCACTAGAAGCGAACGGCGCAAGCGAGCCAAGCTGCGCAAGTCTCTGTCAGGGACCGTGGCGCTACTCGCAGTGTCTGCCGGGCAGACACAGGAACTGGAGACGACCGTCGAGACACTGAGTGTCTTGACGAGCACGAATACTGGTCTCCAGTATAAGAAGATGAAGTTGGAGAACCCTCCGACGCTAGCGTCGGAGTTGACTTCGCTTCCAGTCACGAGCTGGAGGCGCTTCGCCCGCGACCTGCACGATGGACGCATCGAGCAGATTTGCATCCTCTCGGATGTCGAGAGGATGAAGTGTGAAGCGGAAGAGTTGAAACAGCTCGTCGCTGAGGACGTCGACGCCCTCAGCGCCAAGTCGAAGAAGGAACGCTTCGACAAGCAGAGCTGGGACTCGCTGAAGTCGAGCCCCTTCTACGAGGTCTTGCGCGAGTACAGAGACGTACTCCCGGACGATATCCCTGCGGAGTTGCCGCAGGACAAGGGTGTTCAGCACGAGATTGATCTCGTGCCGGGAACGAAGTATTGCGTGACGCGGCAGTGGCCACTGCCGCGAGAGCAAGTCAAAGCGATCGACGACTTCTTTGAGAGTCGTCGCAAGGCTGGGTAAGTGCGGGAATCGAAGTCCCCGCACAGCGCGCCTACGTTCTGTGTCAAGAAGGAACATGGCGGGTGGCGCATCGTTCATGCTTATAACAAGCTGAACGACGCAACGGTACCGGCGCAGACGCAAATACCGCGAAAAGATGTGATCATCGATTCGATGGCTTTGAGCACTATCTTTAGTGCTCTGGATCTGAGAGACGGCTTCTATCAGATCCTCATGTGTGAGAGCGATATACCTCTCACGGCGGTGAGCACCCCGAGCGGTATGCTCTGGGAGTGGCTTGTAATGCCGCAGGGACTAAAGAATGCCCCTGCGACGTTCAACAGGTGCGTCACGCACTTGTTGCGCTCGGTGCGCGACTTCGCACCGAGCTCTTTCGATGATGTGTTCATCCACAGCCGGGCTGTGGACGGGAAGTCGGAAGTGGAGATGCACAAGGAACATCTCCGCAGGTTGTTTGCGCTCATGCGCAAACACAAGCTCTATGCGAACCTGAAGAAGTGTATCTTCGGGGCTAGCGAGATATCCGTCCTTGGGTGTCTCGTAGGGACGAACGGCGTACGCCCTGACCCGGGAAAGGTCAGAGTGATCAATGAATGGCCTACGCCTTCCAATGTCAAGGAACTGAGGCAGTTCCTTGGACTCGCTACGTACTTATGCAAGTACGTGAGCAACTACGCGGGCAAGATTCGCCCGCTGTCGCAGCTCGTAAAGAAGGACGCTGCATGGGTTTGGACTGCTGATTGTCAGCAGGCCTTCGATGCAGTCAAGCAGGGCTTGACTAAGGCGCCGATCTTGGCGGTGGCCGACCAAGATCGCCCATTCCACGTCGTGTGTGACGCGTCCGATTTCGCAATCGGATGCGCTCTAATGCAACACGATCACGAGGGACGTGATCGCGTGGTCTACTATCAGTCGCGTCAGCTGAAACCGGCTGAGCGCAACTACCCGGTACATGACAAGGAACTCCTTGCCATGAAGTACGCACTCGCGAAGGTTCGAGTGTATCTACTTGGGAGTAGACCATTTGTGGTCTACACCGACCACGCATCATTGCGTACGGCGATCAAGTCGCCGCACATCTCACAAAGAATGGCGAGATGGCTCTCATTCCTTGCGGAGTACAATTTCCAGGTTGAGTACAAACCTGGAAGGTTGAATGTTGTGGCCGACGCGTTGTCGCGTCGACCTGATTACGCGGTGCACAAGGTCGACGCCAATGCAATAGGCGTCGCACGTACGTCTACTCCCTCGTCGTCTTTGTTAGACGACGTGCGGTCCGCATACACGAAGGATGCGGACGCGAAGCAGTTGTTGGACTACTTCGCTGCGCCTTCTGACAAGTCTCGTCAGATGTTGGCGAAACATCTCCGTGCACGCGTACACCACTATCGTGTACACAATCGACTGCTGCTTTACAGCGCAGTCGACGACAACGCTGATCGCATTGTCGTGCCGGACGATCATGAGTTGAAGCCCAGGAGCACTTACGAGTATCACGATGCCCTGACGTCGGGACATCAGGGTCGTGAGAAGACATACTTGCTTCTCACGCGTGACTTCTATTGGAGTCACCAGAACAAGTGGGTACGCAAGTACGTTCGTGCTTGCGAGGTTTGCCAGCGCGTGAAGCCTGCGCCCTTCTCGCAGGCTCCACTTCAGTCACTACCGACTCCGTCGGAGTGTTGGCAGTCCATCTCAATGGACTTTGTGTTTGGTCTTCCGCCTGACAACAAGCGGAGGACTGGTATTGTGGTCTTTGTTGACCGATTCAGCAAGATGGTACATCTTGCTGCAGTACCAGCCGAAGTGACAGCCAAGCAGACGGCACGTCTGTTTGTTGACATGGTGTTTAGACACCATGGCATGCCGATCGACATCGTGTCTGACCGTGATCCGCGCTTCACAGCGCGTTTCTGGCAAGAAGTGTATGAACTTCTTGGCACGCAGCTGTCCATGTCGACTGCGGATGATCCGCAGTCGACATGGACAAACTGAGCGCGTCAACCGGGTATTAGTTGACGCCCTGAAGAGCTACGCTCACTCGTTACAATACTGGAGCGACTGCTTGCCGATGGCAGAGTTTGCCATCAACAACTCGGTGCATGTCTCGACAGGACACACACCGTTTTACGTGAACGCCATGCGGCATCCACGCGTTCCGAGCGTACTCGGTGCGGTAGCTCCTTCCTTAAGTGGGGGAGGGTATCCGGTTTCAAACAAACCGAATGAACACGCTGATACGAGCAACCTATCAGCTGTGTCGACACGCGCACGGTCTGCGCGTAGTCCGATCGACAAGGGTTCAGTGCCTACGCCGGGCGTAGACACTCTAAACAACAACAATCACACACAGGCCGGGCCTGTAGTGAACAAGGACAACGGGTTGAACAAAGAGTTCAACTCGAAGGCAATGGACTTCGTCCAGCGCCGCCAAGCCGTAATACGGTTTGTACAAGATGCTATTGCAGCTTCTGTCGATCGACAGAAGTTGAATGCAGACAACAATGGCAGAGGAAACACAAATGCATTCAAAGTGGGTTCATTAGTTCTGTTAGCTACACAGAACCTAGCTAAACATGCAGTTTCCGACTTCGGAGCAAGCAAGCTTGCCCCGCGCTTCATCGGGCCATTCACCGTGTTGGCGAAGCATGGCAACGCGTACACGCTAGACATACCGTCCAGCATGCGCCTCCACCCAACCTTTTACGTTGGGTGGCTGAAGCCTTATTCGCAACACGAGTCACCTACTCCCGGTGACTCGGCGCGACCCTCGCCTCGAGCGCGGAGACGCGTTGCTCCACACGCGCAACGATCGACCCTAGGTCGACCTGGATATTCGAAGCGGTGCCCGGCCTGACCGATTCGGGCCTTCAAGAGCTTCAGCTCCTGCCGTATCTCGGCGAGCCCAGCCGTCAGGATGCGCTCCACCGCCTCCAAACGATCCCAGACCTCGGCCGGCGACGGTCCGTGGCGTCTTCCCGCCGCCGCCGCCCCCGTTGCGAGATGCACGCGGGGAAACTCGCTGGATTGTCCAGCGAATCGTTGATCATCAGATCCGGACCCAAGGTCCGGTTCATTTTCGTATTCGTTGGTTAGGATACTCTCCTGACCACGATACGTGGGAGCGGCGGAACGTCCTGATGGGCGACGTTCCGGAAATGGTGACGGAGTACGAATCCCGCCACCAGCAGCTCCGCCGAAGGGCGTAAAACTTGAGCGAGAGCTGTAGTCGCCTACAGCCCTCGGCTGAGTGTTGCGCTCACCCTCAGCACTCTCAGACGACAACTGCGTGATTAACTTCTCACGCAGTGTCTTCAACTCCACAGGCACACTAATACCAGTGTACCCGTTAAGGTCCCGTTCGGACAGCCGCACTGCCCCAGCTTGGCAGCACTCGCACGCAACGCCCGACGGCACTGCGCACGGAATACCTGCTTCGACTGCACCCTCGTGCAGCCGCAAGATCTTGGGCCGCTTCGAGAAGCGCTCGTAGCGCTCGCTCGCGGTAGCCAGCCGGATCGCGGTTGAAGTTCTCAACAAACGCGCTCCAGCTTTGACAGAGTGCCTCCCACTCTGTCACCTTACTCTTACGGGAATGCTTCTTATTCCCGTAGAATCGGAGCTCATGGAAGAGCCCGATGTAATAATCACGTCTTTGATCCGTCGCCGGATCAAAGTCGAGCTCCTTAGTGACATCATCATCGTTGATGGCGCTGCAGGATAACAGCGCGTACCGCCCGACCGGCGAGGTACTGCCGTAGCGAGATTGGATCTCGCTCGGAGAAGGCATCCACGGGTCGCGCACCGGTTTAGTGCGCGACGTCACGGTCGTAGATGGAGTGGAGTCGTCGTCGTCTCCACCCCGCGGGGTAGACAGAGCTCCGGCATCAGCGAGCGGCCTGGCGCTGCCGCTACGCGAGCGCTTTGAACTCGAAGCGTCCGAGTCGTCCTCGCGGGGACGACGCGTCCCCACGCTTGCCTCATTGCGCCCCGAAGACGAGGAGTCTCGCTCCTCCTCGCCCTCCTCCATGTCGAGATCCTCCATGCCGTCAAAGAGGGTCTCGTTGGCATAAGTAACCTTGCCACGCGTCTCGTGGTACTCCCCAACCGAGCTAGTACGCTTGGGGGAGTTTGACGTCGTAACAGTTGAAGTGACGACGGACGCCGAAGAGGCTGAAGATGTGGCAGTCGTCGCTGTGTTAGCGACGACCGCGTTGCTTGCTGCAGGTGCAGCAAGCTCGTCAGAAGTCTGCGTCGTTGGCGTGCTCATTTCGAAATGAGCACGAAGTTCTCTCCGAAGAAGACTTTGGATTGATGTGTCGAGACCGGCACATCAAGTCCTAACGGGGGGATGGTGTAGCGGGGCTACACATTCGGCTAACCTCACCTTAGTGCAACACACACTAAGTGGATACATTCAGGTGGGCCACATCGTAGTGTGGTCACCATTCATATTAGGAAGCAGTCCAATTGGTCAGAAAGCAGGGTCTTTCTGCCAGTAATACTCAAGCATTAGGTCAGAGTTTCTGCCAACCACTCGTTGGCAGAACCTCTCTTTATAGATATCAGTTTTAGGAGGAAAGCCACAGTTAACATTCAATTCAGTTCTCATTTTACCGCAAAAGCTACTATTTGTACCTTTATTTAGATCTAATTATACTTGTGGATACAAGTATACTTAATCTAAGTTAAATACACCTTACGCTTCCTCATACACGTGCGCTTACGTGTAAGCTAAAATATTGGGCTAAGTAAGCCCATTACACAGCCCATGGATGCGGGCATTATTGCCGCATTAAAAGCTGGATACCGCGACAAGCACATGGAGCTCGTGACGAAGCGGATCGATCCAGAAATGCCGGAGATGACGCCCAAAAACAAGACTGCCTTCTACGTTGACCAACTCCAAGCAATGAGGTGGACAGTTGGGGTATGTGCGGCGATGGAGGCAAAAACGATAGCGAACTGCTTTCGCAAGACAGGAATTATTTTCCCAGAGGAGAGCGCCATGCCAGCTCCACCAACACGACGAGAGCGCGTTAAGCTGAGTGAGCTGTTGATTTAAATGTAATACGTAAACTTCAACGTCAACCATCTGTAATACCGTATATTCTGAACACATATAATATACTGTAGGAACTACAAGAGTACCACTGTACAACTTAGTGGGCGGTATCTGTAGCTCCTTTTGGAGGCTGGACAGCCGCCGGTCGATAATCCCTTGCAAAAGGGACTACTTTGGCACCTTTTGTTTATCTGCCAATAGTTCTCGAGACGGTCCCCAATGATGTGAGGCACCGAGTGGGATCGTGTCAAACTACAACGGTATTTACAATAATAGCCAGTCAGCAAGATCTCTGACCGAGCTGAATTTGCATAGTGAATTCAAGATGCATACCTGTATCCTACGCAGGCACTTTCAGACTTCTAAGATGCCCCAAACTACGTTTCTAGAGGAAGAAGACAAGATGTTGGTGCAGCAAGCTCGTCGGTATACAGATCGTGGAGAGCGTATTGCGTGGGGTCAGGTGCAAAAGAAGATGCGGCGTTGGGGTCGGACTTCAAAGGAGCTCTCGCAGCGGCTCAACTCGCTCAAAAAGACGTATGGAACTAATTTAGCAGTATTCCCACCTTCTGTCTCTACACCTGTGCGTGCAGTACGTGGTCGCAGATCGATTGTTGTGCGCACTGTCCGAATGCCGAATCTGCTACACCCGAACCAGGCGCTCAATATACCTGCAACTACCCAGCAAGACGCAAGCGGCGAGATCCAGCGTCAAGCGCACGCTGTACCTCCAAGCGCTAACCAGCAGTTGGCAGCACGTCTTCCAGCTACGTCTAATCCAAACCACGCCCCGCACTTACTGCCTGGATGCGACGTAAATTTTGGCAGTGAACATAAACTACCAACTGTGATTCCTGTCAGCGTGGCTTTGCTGACCGCCTCTGATGCTGCCAGGGCTGTGGAAACAATTTTTGACGGAGTTACGAGGAGTACAGTGGTTTATCCAGCCGCATCGCCATCTTTGAACGCAGGTGAATTGCTTCCCAGTGGTGTAAGTTCATTGATCGCGGCCATCGACACGCTAAAACAAATTGATCACCAAGATGTATTTCTCGATGTTGGTTGTGGGATTGGAAACGTTTTGGCACAATTTTCTCTAGAAACCCACGTTTGTACAAGTATTGGAATCGAGGTTCGAAAGGAACTTGTCGAGATTAGCATGGAAGCGATAAGTAATTTTGCAGTTCGGTGGCCTGGCTTGAACAATGTTCAATTGTACCACCACAATGTCACGGACGTGGAGATATCTCTTGTAGAGCCATTTTCACGTGCTACTATTATCTACACGAATAACCTACGATTTAGCCCATTTACTACAGTTCATATCGAAGACGAGCTCGCGTTGATGCCAAGAGCAAGAGTTGCAATATTGAGTAGCGCGGTCTGCCCTCGTCATAGCAGCACGTGCACGAAGACATTTTGCTGTCGTTGGAGGCTGCAAACGGTGCTGCAGTGTCAGGTGAGCTGGACAGCGAATCTGGTGAGCTTGTACACCTACTCGGAACGTGCTTGAATAGGTGTCGTAGATTCTCAAAAAATATTTCTTGCGGCGCGAGTTTTTTTCGTTTGTCGTGGTGATGGCGGATCCTCCAGTTTCATTTTGTACAGGTCTGAACCTTTCATCAGATTTCCTTTGACAGAAAATAACTGTTGGGGAAGATAGTAATTGTGAAATTTCTCCCAGCACGTCCAGTGTGCTTGTTGACAGTAGTATGGCTTAGTCTGTGTGGTGTTGAGGGTTTGACACAGGCATACACTGTGAAGCGTACACTGGTCCGTTAGTACTGTTTCCGAGCGATTTTCCCACCGGCACACCACACATTGCCGTCGTTTTCTGCTGTCAGGGAATAACTGCTTTGATGACACTGCAATGCACTTCTTTTGTGGGCTGGCTAGTGTTTCAATGGTTTGGGCTCCAATACCCCAACTGGTAGCTGGGTCCACAGTGATAATTGACTGATCTGCGCCACTAGCCGCGTAAAACATGCGTCGATCACTTGGAGCATCCATCCATTTCCCCGACAGCAACTCGTCGGCCAGTTGTGTAACAAAGCCGCGATGCGGGTCACGGTGCTTGCTCACGTCAATTACAAGTCGCCTGGTCATGAATGCATTGACGCGCGCAACATCAACTAATGCCATACCAATTTTTTGTACCATTTTTTAAATGAATGTCCGTCGGCCAGAGAAAATCGGGATCGCAACTGATCCAAACGGTCTACACCCTGCATGTGCTTGCTGTACTGTGCAACACAAGCTGGGGCCGTAAAAGGCTGCATTCGACAACCAACACGACGTGTGAGCTCTGTCGCAGCCGAACTATCGGCGTTCGACACCATCTTGACGATAGCACCATCGAACCACGATGCAGCTACCATTTGGTGGTCCACCGAGACGCCTTGACGGTAAGTTCCTCGCTTGCAGTCCGACTTCTGTAGAACGACATGTTTCGGAAAGTGTACACTATTTCCACGCACAGTGCCTCGCCCATAGAGACCTTTCACTCTCAGTGCAGCAAACAGTTGCACGGACATGTAGTAGTTGTCTGCATTGATCACACGATTTGTGTAGTATAAAGGTCGAACCACTTCGATTACCTGCCCACGAACAACTTTGAGATTGGCCAAGTCAGCTCGTAAATCTCGCATTTCTGTCGGTGTGATAACAGCTTCAAGGCGATCATCCACTTCACTATCGCAGTGAATGCGAAAATTAACAGCAACCCAAGTTGACGCACAACACAGCATGTATATACGAAAGTGGTATTTTCCCCCTGGTTTCATCGGGTTGAACATGATCAGACTCCGGCCGAACTTAGACCTGCACACCACACTTGCTTCGTCAAGTGAAACATCACTTCCTAACTCCACATATTTTCCTCCCGTGATTTTCATCATGTTCAGAAGTGTACGAATTCGAGCAACGGGGTCTGGATGACGCGGGCTAGAACGCGATGTAGAACCAGCAGTAGCGTCGGATTCAGGAGCTCGTGCAGGCATACGGTCAGACGCATTTGACCCAATGACTTGCTCCGATGGCAAGCCAGTTGGCTGACTGGTCTCATCCTCAGCTTGGACATTGCAGTCCTCGTCAGCGCTGGGCGGAGCATTACGTTCAGAACTAGTTGTTGTTGCTGTCGGTGTTGCGATGTTGGTGCAGGAGCTACCGACTGCGACAGCTTGTTTATAGCTAGAAAACAGAACGACTTACGAAGCAGCTTGAACCTTGCCAAAGGCATCACGTTATCAAGCCCAATGCTGCTGCTTCCGAAAAGTCGATCTTCGATCTGGGGTCCCCATTAATTTGCATATTCACCTTTGTCCACGAGTTTCATGTACAACAGTATCCCGAGAAAAGGTCATTAGTTCTTGCAGCGTAAATAGCGGTCTAGAATTGAGGCGGTTGTCACGCTCGTAGTTGCGCATGGCGGTGTTCGTTTGGTGAAGCACTTCCACCCAATAGTAGACAGGAATGTACGCGAAAAAAGAAGAAGACGCTGAGTGTTCAAAAAGATGGCGATATTCTCCACGAATTCGAGTCTTCGTATCTCCATTTGCATGTTGGAATAGGTCTACTGGTCCCTCAATCTGTGCGCATGGATCGAACGTCAAATTTGAAATAGTCTCGACCTCCTCCACGGTTGATGGGAGCTCAACATCAGGTTGGTAGCGTCGGTACTCGCATTCGACCTCCTCGATATCGCTTGCATCCTCTTCAATCACAATTTCGCTTTGATCCGGCTGACATAGAGACCGCCAAGCTGGCTTGGAAGGTGAACCCATTATGTTGCTGTAGTTTTGTATCCCATGCTGGACGAAACTAACCCCCACGAACTCATCTTGCTTTTGAAATTGTGTATCAAGCCATTGTATCTCCATCAGCGCCTTCTTCTTGTCAAAACGCGTGACACGGCCAACAAGGTACGCACTTCCAGCATCACTGTAATTTTTTTTGACGCCCACGCGGATTAGCAGACCGCTTTTTATTTTGAGAAGAAGTGGTTGCGGTCGCATCTCCAAAATCCAGCTGAATTCCATCGTTAGCTGCAGTCGAACTGTCGTTTGGGACGGCGATACTTTCAAGTGCGGAAGCCAAATTTCTTTGTCGTTTTTTGGGCTGCTTGGCCCCTCAGGGTTTCACTTGACGCTTTTTTTTGCTCCGTTCAGGTCTTCACGCTGGGTTGCCGCTGACCTCGACTCCCAGTTGGAAGGCTTTCCCGTTGCTGGGGCGATGGCGGATGACACAGTTGCAAGCGAATCTTGTTGTAAAATGCGATTACATTGATCGGGCTGCGTTTCGGCGCTCACTATAGCTGATTGGGTCCCGCTGTCATCTTGCGGAGCTTGATTACTGCCAGCGTTACCCGAACCGGGCTGCTGCCTGATGAAAATCCCCTCAATCTCCATAGCTGCATGTAGGGGGTGATGCGACTCGCACTCCTCTCTCTTCTCCTCGTAGTCACACTGGTGTCCAGTTAGAAGCCGAGTAAAAGGACCCGGAGGACCTCCAGGAGCGCTACAAGGAGCTCTAGACTGCTCGCTGCTCGCCATCTTCTGTGCCAATACTGCAATGAGTCATTGATAGAACGGTAGCAACCATATCATTTTTAGGGGTTGTTGCTGTTGTTCAGTGGGTTGTGTTGGCAAAACAGGTATGTATTATAATAGGGGGATATTCAGTTTTGCAGAGCTGGAGGTAGTCTTTTCAATTTCAATACTAAAATCAAGATGAGTTCCCACGTCAATAGGATCGTGAAGGCTGCTTTTTCAATACTGAAACCAAGATGAGTTCCCACGTCAATTGGCCGTGGTGCTTTCGCTAACGGCATATGTACATACACACGTGTCGCTCTATACAGGCTAGTAGCACGTGGTTTTGTCATCTGGAGCAGATCAGTCGTTCGTAAGCAGTGCACTACATGTACATGTAGCGTATCGTAGTGAGCTACTTCTGCCGGCTACCCCCCTGAACATCGTCGTATGCTCTCAACAATTGAACACCTCGAAATGAGAGTGCCAATACCCGCTGAGAGCGATTCTTCTGCTGCAGATATGATGGTACGATCGAGGCTGACCGCAGCACCGTGTAGTCAATAACCTTGCAACATGTAGTGACAGCGAACACGTAGCTATGCTAGTTGTTCGACTGCTGGCTATTTCGCGCCATTATCATCTTACTATCATTGAGATAATGGCGCAAAATCGCCAGCATTCTGCTGCAGCTCCAACTCACGATGGGCGTTCCTGAACAGTCACTACTTCGCAAAATGTCAAATTTAGCCACAGCCATTATCGTCTTTCATCGGCTAAATTAAGATCGGTGTAGCGAAGACACTTGGTTGTCCAATCAAATCACATACCAAAAGGGACCAGAACAGCTCGTTTTGCATAGAGCATGTCGCTCCGACGGCAACCACGTCCGCATGGTGGTAGTTCAAAAGGGACAACTTTGGTGCCTTTTGATTCACAATCACTTGTGTTTGTATAGCATACAAGCTCAATACGACCTCGAAAGGGTTAAAGGGTAAATAGCTGATTGACCCATGAAATAGCAATTTTGGCACAAAAGGGGAAGTCGAACACAGAAACGCTAAAAGAGCTGGATCTCCTCAAAATGACTGGTTCTGAAATTCACAGATGAGGTGTTTTTCGCAACCAACGATTTTATCCTCCTTTCTGTAGCAACATTCGCTCATCTTGCAAACCACCGCAATGGAGACACCTGCCAAAAGACTCGTCGGACTTGGACTCGACGCGAGGAGGCCCAGCTTCTACAGTACTACTTGAGTGCACGCAGCGATGCATCACTGAAGACTGACAAGGGCATTAAGTCTAAGGCATGGACACTGATCGTCTCGCGTTTAGCTAAGGACGGAATTGCAGCCGATAAAGGTGAGCCGCACTTAGACAAAAAACTATGGATTTGTGTATTACATCTAACCAATTTTGCGCGCGTGTGTAGATCAGTGTCGCTCAAAGTACTCGAGGCTCATGACAGAGTACGACGTCTTCAGGCGGCTGTGTGACCTCAGTGGCGCTGGCTGGTGCAACGAAACCAACTGTCCTACACTAGATGAAGAAGGGTGGGCTACGCTTGCCTAAGCCCAACCTCGCAATGCTGCTTTATACAAGCGCTTTCGCTCCGAGGGATTCGCCCACGAAAATCTCTGTGCCCAGCTCGCGGGGGACACTCGTGCAACGGCGGAAGACGCAGGTACTATCCAAGCGTTTGACGTGCGGTCTCTACTAGAAGCCGACACGACCGACAAAGACAGCGGCACTGGGCCTGCGGAGACTACCGTTGCAAGCGAGCCCGAGCCGCCTTCAACAGAGGAACCAGCACCTTCCCAACCGTTTCCGTCACTTTTCTCGCCGTCGTCGTCTACCCAACATACGGACCGTATCAAACGTTATCGCAACGGGCGCAAGAAAGCTAAACAGGGAGGCGGAACTTCCATTTCGACATCTGCTGGCGATGAGGCAAAAGCCTCCGTGGTTTCGTTCATGAAGACAGCTGAAGCCTACTTTTTGATGAAGATGAAGGCTATGGCCCGGGAGCACGACAGCGATAAGGATGAAGGAGAGGCAAACAGTAGCGAAACCTACCAGGAAGTTTTGCTTAGTTAGGTTTGCTCCATTTGGTTTAAAGGACAATGCAAGATGTTCAACCATCAAACTTGTCAATCGTCTCCACAATGTTCGTTACCCCGTCCCAGAGCTCTGGGACCGGGCGATGGACGTTGGTGGACATTATGGGACGCGGCAGTGGACATTGGAAGACACTGGTGGACAATGTGGGACGAGACGACGAAAAATATGGGACGTGGTCACGAACTTTGTGGAGTCGATTGGCAAGTTTAACGAAAATCGGGGACGTGACTTACCGATACTGTCTCCCTACGACCTAGTTGCTGTATTCTGTCCACATCGCGTTGGCCATCCAGTCGCGCCAGTTGCCCGGCGTGTTAAAGGCAAAAGGAAGTGGCTCTTCGCGGAACGAAATGTCCTTTTCGTCTTCGCTATCGTCTTCGTCCTGCATGTCCTTCCCCATGTCTTCACTATCATGACGAATGAAATTGTGCAAGCAAGCAGAAGCAAAAATGATTGCTTTTGCGAGTAGGAACTCGCACTCAATGGGGACTCGTAGAATTCGAAACTTTCTCTTTAGGTATCCGTTCAACCGCTCCACAACGTTCCGCGCCTTCGCATGACGTAGGTTGAAGAGGTGGCCACAGAGCTACTCATCAAGAAGGTGGTTCAGGGTGTCCCGGTGACGGATGCCATCTCGGCGCTCACCTCCAACGCAGCCGTCGGCGCTGACACGCGTGCTTCTATTCAGCAACTGACCGATGCTGTGAAGGCTAAGAGCTTCCCGGGTGCTTGTCGCACACCTCCACCTGCCTTGGGTCGGGTCCGCTGGGACTGTTGACGAGAAGGGGCGAAGCGAAGAGTCGAAACCGAAGAGATCAAAGGAGAGTAGAGTAGGTTATAAACGAAAACAATAGAAGTCTTTTGTTGTTGTTGTTAGGACAGGGGAGATTGACGACCGACAGACGAACGGGAAGGTCGGCGGTATCGTTCCCTCCCATGGGGACGACACCCCTTCCCCCATACCCAGGGTGGTGTTGGCATGTCCTCTGATCCATGACATGACAACCCGCCCTTGAAGACACTTGTTCGTATTGAAGCCGCACCGCGACGCTCGTCCTCAGGGGTCCACGTGATTCCAGACGACCGCGTCGGTACGGGCACCTCGCGCCATCATTTGAGAGCGCATCACGCTCTCCTCGGCACGCGCGCCATATTCTTGATAGCTAAGCACGGTACCCTTGTCGGTAGGATGTAGCCAAGTCGGCCCTTGACGCAGGCCGACGGTCATGGGCAGGCAGGCAGGTAGGACGAGTCTGCACCGGACCCTCTAGAATGGGACCCGCAAAATGAGGTGCGGGATATTCTCCCCGACTTACGGTACGCCGTCCTCGGCGGACACGGTGCTGGACGAGTTCTTGACAAAGCGCTGCACTCCTCGCCTCGGCAGCTCGAAGTCCGGCCGAGATAGCCACGGGGTTGCGTTCGTGAGCAGCAGATATGGCAGCGGTAGGTAGATCTTCAAGCGCGTCGTGGAACGGTAGGATGGCGTTGAACACGTCGGCCTGCAGCCGACGTAGGCTCGCGAGTTCGGTAGATTGTCGTTGTTTAGCTCGGGTACGCATACCCTCCAATGCTTGCAGCAATAATGCTGACGGTGTCAGCTCCTTTAGCGGGCCGTCAACTTCTCCCATCCGCCAAATCCAGGAAGTAAGCCCTACGGCGACCCCAATGACTCTCGCTGGCAAACCCCATCGCATCCACTCCAGGTAGTAGTTAGCGCTGTTGAAAGAAAGTAGGACCAAGGCCACACCGACCTTACCCAGTAGTATCAGTTCCAGTATGTTGTAGGCGGCCAGGGGTAGATGGATCAGCAGCGACAGACACAGGAGGGCAACCAGCAAACCCACGCGAAACACTTCAGCCGTACGCCTTCCACTCGAGGCGCCATCTTCCTTGCTAGCACGCGGGTACCTCGCCGTCGAGTGCGCGGTGCTCAGAACCAGGCCGGGCACGTAGGCGTAAAACGTAGCGTAGGTGGCATACCCACTCCTCACCAACAGGCGTTGCCGCCAAGTGGCGGCGTCGTGCCACACCGCACCCGTCGTCCTCGAGTCCGGCGAAGAAGAGGCCCGTACCGGCCAAGCCGACCAAGGACAGTGCATCCAAGAAGCAGAAAGCTTCGGCCAGTTCGAAGTCGAACCCGGTGGCGCTCGGTACGCCACTCATTACGTTTCCTCTGGCCACGGGCCTCCCGAAGGAGTCTTAACGGTGAGACATGCAATGACGCTTTAGGCAGTGTAAGGTCGCTTTTAATGAATTTCAAAAAATTAAGCGTAATATATTATCCAAAAAAGCCAAAGTCTGATTAAGTACGAAATATAACATTAAGTACGATAGTTACACTAAGTACGAAGCTGGTAGACTGGTGGCCGCCCGTCTTGACATGGCTGGACGTGACAAAGAAATCACCGAAAACACCGAAGAACAATTGTCCAGGGTGGACGGGAGTATCAAGGTATAATCAAACCAATTGATACCCGACCGACCAAGACGACCAACAACTGTCTTACCCCGCCTATAAGGCATATGTGATCAAAAGAGATAATGCATATCGCTCATATTGCCGTACAATCCCGTTTAGAGAACATACTTAACCCTTTCGCGATCAAAAGAGGGATTTTGCTTTCTTTAACGGTACTTCAAGTGGAGTACCCGTATGTAACCACGTTAAAGGAAGCAAAATGCCCCCTTTAAGACACACCAGTTGGGTCAAGACACTCACCAGCTGGGTTCGTATCATGACCGGGGCAGTTATGGTGTAGTGCCACACCGAAAATTCGGGGGCCCACATGTGACGCCATACCGACAATCGGTGACTCAAGCAAGTCAGCGCTGTCTCAGAGTGAGAGCGGTCTACATCCTTAAACAGGAGCGGTTGAGCGTCCCAGATTGAGAGCGACTACAGTGCTATCTCGCCGAGGTCGAAGGGTCGGCGGAGATCTTACGGTGGTTACGAAGGGGCTCCGCGAGAGGTCGGCTGGGATCCAAAACTCCCTCATTTCACTAGATATTTGTATATGACCATAGGAAAGAGTAGATAGAGCCCAAGAGGCTCTTCCGAAGATATAACAAACCAACAGAGCAGAATTTTCTAAGTCCAAGACAAGCGTACACTCTCCGGTAAGTCCCTGCGTGGGCTGGATTATGTCTGCCGTCACCACCCGAGAGGCATAGCTTGTAGGGTGTTGACAGGTAGCGCCAAGAGACTAAGTCGGCCCGGGGAGGGCAAGGTTCGCCAAGTGCGCTAGTGCAAGTCTCGCTGAGTCCAGCGAGCCGGTACGCCCGTCAGCCGGGGTGCCGTAACTCTTCCAGCCGAGAAGCCTTTGCTCTCGGTGACCTGTAAAAGCGCTCGCGCGCCGTCGTCCATCCTTTGGTGGAGGGCACAGGGTTTTGTGGAACGAAGTCAGTGACCTCAGCTGACTCTCGGAAGATTTGACTGGCTTGGTTGCCTGGTCTCGGCGAGAATCGCCACTACTGTCCCGGAAGGGTCGAGCCGCTGGGGACAACCTAGCGATCCCCCCATCACTCAGCGCGTCAACTCTGGTCGCCACAACTTCTGCTACCCACGCCGTCGCCAGGTGTCTTCTGCGCGACTTCTTGCTGGTAAGCTTGCGCGCTGTGTCTTTCTCGTTCACTCCAGCCGGCTGTCTCACCCATCCTCCATTCACATTAATCTCTCATGGCGAAGCCGGCTGTGTCCGACTCCGCTGAGCCTGCGCATGTCTCCGACTCCGCTGAGCCTGCGCATGTCGGCGACTCGGCTGCGACTGGTTCTGCTTCGTCCACTCCGCCTGCGTCGGGCACTGCTGACTCTGCTCCAGCCAGCGACCCTCCTGCGGCTGCAGATGCTGCTGAGTCGAGTCCTCGCGCTGATGCTCGTGGCCAGGTGCGTGAATCCGAGTCAGCGAAGTCTTGAGAAATTGTGCCGTGGTTGACTGCAGATTGGCTCGGCTCCTGCTCGCTTGTCTTTTGCTCCAGTGCCTTGTAACCCAGCGGTCTGGGCTGAGTTGCTTCGGGTCCCAGGTATCCTGACGAATCGCTTTTCGAGTCGGCGCTGGAGCTTGAGGAGTTCTTCCGTGCGCAATCGCCGAGTCCGCCGCCTTCACCCGATGCTCTTGTGCTGCCCAGCTGAGTAGTAGGTAGTTCGTATGTAGTCTCGAGAGAGCTCAGCTGGGTCCGTAATTCTGTCATTTATTCCACATATATCGCATGCATGTGCAGTAGCTTTTCACTTCCGCCGAGCCTGCATAGTCACTTGGCGGTGGTCAACAT
Organism: Phytophthora fragariae; assembly: GCA_009729435.1. Taxonomy (NCBI): domain Eukaryota; phylum Oomycota; class Peronosporomycetes; order Peronosporales; family Peronosporaceae; genus Phytophthora; species Phytophthora fragariae. The sequence continues at coordinate 18,107 of QQOI01000101.1, read as the reverse complement.
GTGGTGCAGTAGCTTTTAGTCTTCGTCTGCAACCTGCACCATTTGCAGACGACTTTCATTTTCTTGTTTCGCAAGTAGTCGAACAGGTGCCCTCCGCACGACAGATTAGCGAGCGGTTCCCAAGTCGGCTCGTCGTACCCGAACCACTTGACTTTGAACAATCTCTGAGCACGACTGTTACTAGTTGAGTCTGACATCTCGTCACCGAGGATTGATTCCACTTCGTACTTGTCAGCATCGTCACCGAGTTCCTAGCTGTCTTCCGGCAGTAATTCCTCGTCGAAATCGAATCGATGATTCTCGCTGAGCTCGTCAACTAGCGGGACTGTGGGTCTCTGCCCCAAGTCGGTGACCTTCTTCAGCCGGGATACATGGACCACTGGATAAAACCTGTAGCCGCTCTTGTCTGAGAGTTCCAGCTCATACGCGAATTCCTCAATCTTCTTCTTCACCCTGAATGGACCGTGCCACCGGTGGGCCAACTTCTTCTTTAGGCCCGGCTTGACTCTTTCCATGAACAGCCACACTTGTTCTCCCGTCTGGAACAGTGACTTGTGAGATTCAGCTGAGTCAGTGGGCAGATCCTCTCCTTCCCCAGCTGACTCCGCCGAATCCGGCAGTGCTCTCTGTTCCTTGCTGCTGAGTCGTGCATTGTGTTCCTCAGCTCGCCGAGCCTTCTCGGCTAGTTGGTATTCCTTTGCAAGTTGTAAGGCGATTTCCCGCTGACGGTTGGCCTCTCGTCGCCATTGCTTGGCGTCTGCAGAACCCGCTGGATCTCTTTTGATCGTAGACGTCATGGCATTTAGGGTGGACTGAGCGTCCCATCCGTGCACAAGATAGAAGGGCGTCTCCCGCCGAGTAGTGTCTCGGGAGTTATTGATGGCGTGCACCAGTTTCTCGGCGATATCGTCTCAGTCGGCCTGCAGCGGATCCTCCACGTACACTCAAACAGTCTGGACCATTGTCTTGACTGAACGTTCCTGCTGACCGTTAGCCTGGGGTCGATAGCTCAGCGTGGCTCGCGATCTCGACTGCATCAACTCGGCGAACGCCTGAAACACTTCACTCATGAACCGAGGGTCTCGGTCATGGCGAATGAGTGACGGCGCTCCGAATCGTCGGAACACGCATTCTTCGAAAGCCTTGGCTACGTCGAGTGCCCCAGTACCACTCATTGCGTTGGCAATGACGTATTCAGTGAAGTGATCTTGAAATAGTAGCAACGCTGTGTTGCCCTGCTGAGTCTTAGGCAGCGGGATTACGAAATCCATTGACACCATTTGGAACGGGAACTCGGATGCCACGTTTCCCGGAGAGTATCCCTTCAGCTGAGGCTTGCTTTTGCTGGTACTGCAGTCTTCACAGGCCTGGACATGTTTCGCTACGTCAGCGTACAGTCCAACCCAGTAGAACTCAGCTTTCACCCTGTAGAATGTCCGGACTATGCCTTGGTGGCCACCTTCAATCGCATTGTGGCAGCTGTGGAGGACTTCGTCAATCAATGTCGTCGGAACTACTAGTCTGAGGGCGAGATCTGCCAAGTCGAGCTCAGCGCGATGCCGTTTCTGACCTTGGTAGTAAAGCAATCCGTCCTCGCTGAGTACGAAATTATCCGCGACCTTGCTCGCATTCTGAGCTCGGCGGTGAGTGAGACCATCAAGCTCTCCTCGCAGGAAGCCTTTCAGGCCTGCCCACCTGAGTTCTTCGTCTTGAGCATTCGAAATACGTCGTCGTCGCTCGGCTTGCACCACTGCTGGGTCGATGCCGGCCACGTCCGGTGTTCTATTCTCGTCGACTTCGACTTGGGCTTGTCCTTCGACTCGGCGGATCCGAGATGGTACTCTTGGGGATTCAAATTCAGTGTGCTCAGTGTCCGCTCCTGGAAGGGACGGTATCCTCGGCTCGTCATCAAGCTCGCTCTTCATTTCATCTTCAAAGTGGACTCGGCGCTTCTGGTTCCGTGTCATAACTGTTACTTCGGCTTTGGCTTCTGCTGAGTCTGTCTTGACTTCGGCGTAGAGGACTTCGGATATCCTGTTAAGCGCTTTGAGGTCGGCTTTGCGTTCCGCGCTGAGTATAACTCAACCGGCTTTGTCTTCCAGAGCTTCGGTTGCCAGTGAGTCAGCGGCTGCATTGTAGTGACGTACTACGTGCAGATAGCGGACCGAGCTCATCGGTTCGGTCATTTGCTTGTGGCGTGCTAGTTCGACCTGCAGCGTCTCCTTCCTACATGCGATCACCCCTATGGATTGCTGGATCGCTAGCCGAGAGTCGCCCACGATAATCAAATCCGTGACACCGCGCTCTAATGCAGCTTTCACTCCATTGTTCATGCCGGTGTACTCGGCGATATTGACCGTGGTCGACGAGAGGTGCGCGCTCGCAGCGATCTAAATGTCCCAAGAAGGAAGACGCTACAATATCCAAGAGCAACTGCCATAGCCGCCATGCTTCTTAGTCTTGGCGGACCCATCGAAAGACAGCAAGTACCCTTCAAAGTCACGGGGCACATGTGCATATAGCAGTTCTGGGTCGAGTCGAACTGTAGCCGAGTTCTTCGATGGCGGGGCCAGATGAGTCAGGGACTCGTCGAGCCCAATGTGCGGCGTGACGGTCGCCTGTAACAGCTGAGCGAAGTCGACATCGTGCTCGCGAACACGCTTGATCTTCAGGTGGTATGGTGATAGAAGTACTGCAAAGCTGACAGCCCGTCCATACAAAGACTTTGACTGGTAGACCGACTCCAATGTGGAGAATCTAGTGTAGATGTGGAGCGACTTTCCGGCGAGAAGAGTGTGGCAGGTCTTCAATAGATGTAGCAAAGCCAACACTTCGTTCTCAGCTGGATGATAGCCGAGCTCATTTTCCTTGAGCACTTGTCCACAGAACCGCACTGGGTGAAATTTCTCTTCGTGAGGCTGTAACAGCGTGCTGCTCAGCGCCCACTCATTAGCGAAAAGCATGACGTGGACCTCTCTGGCTGCGTCGAAATGTCGAAGTATAGGAGCGTCAGCTACCCTCTTCTTCAACTCGGCGAAAGACACCTTAACGGCAGTGAGGTCACCCCCTTGACCGAAGTCGTCGTCTTTCAGCTGATATAGGACTGCCCCATACACGGCTATGTTCTGGATGAACCGGTAGTAATAGTTCAGTGCCCCCAAGAAAGCCTGCATTCCCTTCTTAGATGTCCGGAATGGCAGCTCAGCGATTGCCGCCATCTTGGCTGGATTAGCCCGGATCCCACTCGACGAGATCTCATGTGACAGGAAGTCGACGGCCGGTTGCACAAATATGCTTTTGGTAAAGCTGATGCTGATCCTGCACTCGGCGAACCTGGCTAGTAGTCGACTCAGCGTGTCCAAACACTCGTCGAATGTGGCTCCGCCAAAGCAAATATCGTCGACAAATGACCGGCGCTTGAATACCGGGGTCAATGCCGACTCGTCGGTTTCGCCATTGGTGAACATATCACCGTCCGGTCCATTGACCAGATCCTGTAGCGGGTCTGACTCGACTGATGCACTATGGTCTGCTTCCAACTTGGATGTTGAGCTCGGAGAAGGCTGAGTCAGCTGGTTGTTCGTTTCGGCCTGCTGGCTGCGCTGTATTGCTGAGGTGGTCTCAGCTCGGCGGACGCGTTCGGCGTGAGCCGCCAGCCACCCCATGGCAGTACGTAACCCCACAAGGTGTTGTTGGTGATGCGTTGATAAATCATCGGAGCGTTCTTCAACCCGAACGGCATCCGGAGCCACTCGAAATGCTCGAGTGCGCATACAAACGCCGAGATCTCGCGGGCTCACCGAGTCATCATAACAGCCCAAAATCCGCTGGCTGCGTCGAGCGACCTGAACCAGAGGTAACTTTCCAACTCAGAGAGCAGGTCGTCGACTAGAGGCATAGCATATTCCATCAATGCCGTGATAGCGTTGACCATCTTGTAGTCAATGCACAGCCTGATGTCGACGCCATTCTTCTTCAAAACAATCACTATAGGCGATGCCCAAGGGCTTTTCGAAAAGGCAATCAACCCAGCCTTGAGTAGTCCCTTCAACAGCTCGTATAACTTCTTCAGATGTTTGAGTGGAACTCGGCGGGCTCGTTGTTTGATCGGTTTGTGATCTTGCACGTCAATATCACAGATTGCTCCGTAAGCTGGCGGAGGCAGTGCATTCCCACTGGCAATCATAATTCCTTCTTGTTTCTTCAACATCTCTACCAGCTTGGCCCGCTGACTCTCCGTGTGAGCTGTGCACACCACATTCTTACTGGGGTAATCCAATACCGTCAGCGCCGAGTCGGTTAGGTCAGGGAGGATTGCCAGTTCGTGAGCATAGTCGGCGAGATCAATCTCGTTAGTCGAGCTCTCGAACTCAGCGGCTTCCTCACCCGTAGCGCTTATCATCGTAATGGCTTCATCTTCGCAGAGTGTCATCGCAGCGACAAACCGGAGACGGAGGTCTTCCTCAGGGTCATCGGCCAAACACACGTCGCTGACTTCAATCTCGTCACGGAGAACCTTGTCCATACCGGCGCTGCAGGAGCGCACACCATTGTTTCCATCCGCCTCCAACTCGGCGCTAAGCTTCCGAGCGTTATCCGATAACTGCGTCAACTCGGAGATAGAATCTTCCGCTTCACGCACTCGGCTGCGCCCTGATACGACGGCAGCTTCTTCAGATCCCGCGTCCGTGTTACCCGCTGAGTCTGCCTCGCCCTTGGAGTCGTCTGTCGGAACTGGTTCTGCCGACTCGTCGGTCTTGATTGTCACCCCAGCCGAGTCTACCGACTCGGAGGCCTGCTCCTCAGCACTACTCGACTCCATAGGGACTGCTGCCATCTGATCCCGTTCTCCATGACGCTGTGCGCACGTCCGTTCGACGCCGTCCTCACCCGGCCGGCGGGGTTCTCGATTCATCACCCCCTGTGGCTGAGTATATCGCCACCGCTCCACTGCCGGTGGTTGCTTGTCCAGCCACTCATCGTATAGGCGCTGTTCGCGTTTGAGCAAGTCTTTGTCGATTGTGGCTTCGTAGGCGAGAACCTGCCAGTCGCGGTATCTCGCCGAAGTCAGCCTGACATACCCGTCGTCTGGAGCCAGCTCACCATATGGTACCCAGTGGACCACTGGGAAGTGGGCGGGACACCACACGAGCTTCCCGCTGACATTAGTGAGTATAACTCAGTGGGCTTCCCGCGCGAGCTGTGTATCAAGGTCGGTACCTAGTCCTTCGTTCGCCGCACCCATAGTTCGTGGGTCTCGTCACTTGGCTGCTTGCGCCGTAGCTGGAACACGGCGATCATCCTTGTCTGAATGCTGGTCGACTCAGCTGGACCGTCGGTAACGTGATCACCATATGATGGCCCCGTAATATCGGCTGCACGTGATTTGAAGAGCGGGGTGATTACCTCATCACTTAACCTCGCCGTTGAATTGTACAAATCAAGCCGGATACCAGCTGGAATCATGAAATCGGTTCCCAAGATTAGGTCAACACCGGCATGATGATCCATAATCCATACTTCGAATTTGTAAACAATCTTCCAGCCGAGTGTCACCTTCACTGTCGTTCGGGACGTCGTGAGCAACTTGCCCTTGTTAATTCCTTGTACGTCGATCTGCTTATCCGTGCTTTTCGGGCCTTCAGACGTAGCTTCTTAGCAAAAGATTCGCTAATAGCCGAGACGTTTGCCCCAGTATCCAGCAGTATCTTCCTACGCACATCATTCACTGCACCCATCACTAAGGCACGCATACGGACTCGGCGGTCGAACTTCTGCGCTGACCACCAGTCCATGCGCTCGTCTGGGTACAATCTCATCGACTTGGAGCCTCCACCTGCTCCAGCCTGCCGCTGTTTCTGAGGCTCCATCATTCCACTTGCCATGACTCGGCAATCTTCCTCTGGATCGTCGAGTTCATCATCCCCGTCACTTTTACGTTCAAGTCCGTCGTTTTCGCATTCAAATCCCGCGCTCTCTGCTCCACATCTCGGGCCGTTGCGCTTCGCCGACAAAGGCGAACACATAGTTCGCTTCTACTACCGGCTCAGCTAACTGTGGTAGCCCGATATTACCCAACCCAGTCGGTGTTGGCGGGCCACCTAGTTTTAAATTCTTCGGCTCATGGATGTCTTGGAGGTCGGCGGGGACCGTGGACTTGTCGACGGAGGTACGGACGAACTTGGTGAGCTTTTCGAACCGCTGGAACATCTCACAACGGCCAACATCGTGGACCTGCTTGCAGAACTTGCACCAGCGGTTGCAGAAGTGTGCTGAATGGTTGGCGCCACCACAAGCGACGCACGGACCATAGCGCGGTCGCTCACCAGAGTCACCTCGGCTACCACGTCGGTCTAATGACCTTCCCTCACGTGAATCATCTCGGTGACCTCGGCGTTGACGCTCGGCGAAATCATCACGGCGGGACGGACGGTCATCTCGGCGACGTTCCGCCGAGTTGCTCGGACCACTCGTCCGCTCACTTCCTGCTCCGGCGTCAACGTAGTTCTGATCCTGATCAGACTCGGAATCGCTGTACTCGCTGCTACTGCCGTCACTGCTTGAAGACCCAAGTGCGTTGAACCGGCGGCTCGGTTGGCGAGAGTCAACCCCATGTTACAAGTCATCGACCGATGCTTCAGCCACTGCGACTCGGCGATCACGACTATCGTCCCGGCAGCTACGTCGGTTATCTCGGCGCGGGTCGCGTCGGTCACCCCGGCGGGACTCACGTCGGTCATCTCGGCGGGATTCCCCTCGCCGAGAGTTGGCACCTCGACGAGTGTCTCGTGTTCGGTTGGAGACCATGCGATCACGCTGCTTCTTCCTCTTTTCGCCGAGTATCTTCTTCTTGATGATCTGTTCCACCCGCTGGATGTCGGCGAGTTGCAGTGGATACAGTACATACATCCCTTCGCCGTCGCCGCAATTGAGGAGGAACTGCTCAGCGTGATCGGATGCGTCCGCGCCACCTTTCTCGTATTGGATCTTGGCTGTGCGGGCGTATCCGTTGAGTCGGATGAGGAAGTCACAGATGGGTTCATTCTCCTTTCGACTCGCCGAGTAGTACCGAGTGCGAGCGGACTGGTCAAATTGTGAGCAGTAGTAATCCAAGAAGGCTTCGTTGAGCAGGTTCCAGCGCTGCTGCGTCTTCTTGGGCAACTGTCGGAACCAGCTCTTGGATGCTCGGCCCAGGCTCAGCGAGAATGGGTCGCACCACGAGTTCTGAGGCATTCGAGTCCCCTTCATCTCGTAGATGAACCGCTTCAACCACTGGAGAGACGCATCCGAGCGGTATCGCTTTCCATCGAACTCAGCTATCTTGTCGAGTGAGAAATGAGTGCGAATCTCCAAGTACTTGGTGTCATCTCGCTCATCGTCATCGTAGCTGAGTCGGCGGATCTGATCTTTCACCGTCTCCTCTTGGTCACCCCTGTCGTAGAAGTCGTCGTCGCCAAGTTCAGCGTTGTCGCTTGCATCATAGAGGTGATCGAAGCGGCCACTGCTCGGGCGGTCTTTCTTCGGTGCTTGCATATGCGAGTCTTCAAAATACGGAGTGCCAACTGTTGACCGGAACTTCTCGGCTTTCGCTGCCCTCTTGGTTTCGGGTGTCTTCGGCAGAGGGACCTTGCTCGGATCCGCAGTGAGCTCAAACATCTTGGCCGATCTGTCTTGGATGAGTTGGCGGGATCGCGGCGCTCGTTCAAGTCCGAACTCAGCGCGAAGACGGCGTTTCCACCGAGTAATCTCAAAATCAGGCTGTTGGGTCGACTGTTGCAGCGGAAACCCATGGCTCTCAGAAGCCGTACCGTGTCCTCGATGAGCTGGTTGATGCTAGTGCTGTTCACTGGCTGAGTCAGCTCAGGGCCAAGCACCGGCCACTTCGATTGCGCCATAGCCACCGGCGCGAACATCATCATCCACTCACTTTGCGTTTTCATCTCTTCGCCGAGGCGCGCAAGTACCTTATTGGCACTCGGCGTGTCGGCGTTCCGGGTTGCTCTTGGGATAAGGGGCGGACGTTCCCCTTGAGCAGCCCCTTGTTCTTCATCGTCTTCGTCCGCACTTGCATTCAGCTCGGCGACGAGGTTGCGCTCAACTGGGCGCGGAATTCCCATCCGGCTCACTTGGAGCGACAGCTCGTCGACCTCGCTGAGTAACTCCGCTGTCGACTTCACATCGTCGTCAGCATCCTCCTTCTCTTCATACTCTTCATCACTTCCTTGGCCTCGAGCATCGTCGTCTTCAAACTGGACACTGCGGGCCGTGTTCGCATCCACGTCTACAGCCCGCTCACTTGCCGAGTTCGGAGATCCGGCCGGGGATCCTCCAGCAGTCGCTGGACTTCCCGGGCTCGGCGGTGACGATCCTTTGGCCATCTTGCTCACTTGTTTTCTCGAAACCTGGTTACTTGGTACCTGCGACAATTCGTACACCCTGTTCCCGGGTCGCGGCACCAGTTGTGGTATAGCAGAACGCACAAAATTAGTCCTTGCCTACAGACACAACAATCGCCGAGCTAGTCGGCGTTTATCGGCCTGCGCTAGGTTGTCCCCAGCGGTTCGGCCCTTCCGGGACAGTAGTGGCGATTCTCGCCGAGACCAGGCAACCAAGCCAGTCAAATCTTCCGAGAGTCAGCTGAGCTCACTGACTTCGTTCCACAAAACCCTGTGCCCTCCACCAAAGGATGGACGACGGCGCGCGAGCGCTTTTACAGGTCACCGAGAGCAAAGGCTTCTCGGCTGGAAGAGTTACGGCACCCCGGCTGACGGGCGTACCGGCAAGCTAGACTCAGCGAGACTTGCACTAGCGCACTTGGCGAACCTTGCCCTCCCCGGGCCGACTTAGTCTCTTGGCGCTACCTGTCAACACCCTACAAGCTATGCCTCTCGGGTGGTGACGGCAGACATAATCCAGCCCACGCAGGGACTTACCGGAGAGTGTACGCTTGTCTTGGACTTAGAAAATTCTGCTCTGTTGGTTTGTTATATCTTCGGAAGAGCCTCTTGGGCTCTATCTACTCTTTCCTATGGTCATATACAAATATCTAGTGAAATGAGGGAGTTTTGGATCCCAGCCGACCTCTCGCGGAGCCCCTTCGTAACCACCGTAAGATCTCCGCCGACCCTTCGACCTCGGCGAGATAGCACTGTAGTCGCTCTCAATCTGGGACGCTCAACCGCTCCTGTTTAAGGATGTAGACAGCTCTCACTCTGATACAGCGCTGACTAGCTTGAGTCACCGATTGTCGGTATGGCGTCACATGTGGGCCCCCGAATTTTCAGTGAGGCACTACACCATACCACCTTCCGCTGCACAAACAGGCTCTTGGAGAAGCTGACACTGATCCGACATTCTTGAAACCGACTTAACAGGCGGTCTAGCGTCGCCAGACACGCTTCAAACGTCTCGGAGCCGAAGCAGATATCGTCTACGAACGAACGCCGATCGAGTACAGTCACCAACGAGGACTCGTCCGGTTCGCCGTTGGAGTACTTGTCGGCCAAAGGGCTGTTCACGAGGGTTGCGACTGCACTTTCGGTGGTCGAAACGGCTCGGTCGGCCTCGAACTTGGTCCGGGGAGTCTCGTTTGGGCTGTCCGAAGCCTCGGTCACCCCTGCCCTGTCTTCAGCATCGGTTGCTTCAGCTATCCCAATCTTCTCTGAGACGTTTGTCCATCCTCCCTTCGGTTGGACGAACCCCCAGAGGGCGTTGTCGATCATCCGTTGGTAGATCATAGTCGCATTCTTGAGTCCAAACGGCATACACAGCCACTCGAAGTGGCCCGGCGCGCAGACAAAAGCCGAGATCTTTCGGTCTCGGCGAGTCATCATCACCGCCCAGAACCCACTCGCCGCATCCAACGAGCAAAACCAAAGGTACACTTCCATCTCGGTCAACAGGTCGTCGACGAGTGGCATGGCGTATTCCATGATTGCGGTGATCGCATTTACTCGTTTGTAGTCGATACATAAGCGTATGTCAACTCCATTCTTCTTCAGTACGATGACGATCGGGGATGCCCACGGACTGTCCGAGAACAAGACCAATCTTGTCGTCCGTAAACCTTTCAACAGCTCATAAAGCTTTCCCAGGAATCGTAGAGGAGTCCTCCGAGCCTTTTGCTTGACCGGGGGTGCCCCTGTACATCGATGTCGCACTGACACGAAGTGACTGAACCAAAATTGCCAAGCCCTGTACAGTCGGATCTGGGAGCTCATGCATGCAGAAGTGAGACTCAGGATACAAGCGGACCCCAAACGACCGGGGATCAAGAGTCCCAGAGTCGAGTTGCAAGCGAGGATCCCAGAGTCAAGAATGGTAAAGTCCAGGAGTCGGGTCATCAAGAAGTCCAAGAGTCGGCTGTGACGTGAGTCCGGAAGTCCAAGAGAAGCAGGAGTCCAGGAGTCGGAAGTCCAAGAGAAGCAGGAGTTCAGGAGTCAAGAGTCCAGAAGTCGAGAGTCAAGAAGTCGAGAGCCAAGTAACCAAGAAGTCCGAGAGAAGTCAGAAGATGCCCAAGAGAAGGAAGATGTCCAAGAGGAAGGAAGTCCAAGAGTCAAGCTGTGACGTGATGTCCAAGAGGAGAAGTCACAGAGTGAAGTCACGGAGAGGGTGATGCTCCAAGATGAGTCACCATACAAAGTCCAAGTCAAGTCAGATCTCAAGATATGTCCGGAGCGAAGTGTGGTACTTATGTACCACGGTCACCCACTGAGTCACACCCACGTGCGAGGATGCGGACCCGACGTGTAGGACGATTACGCGCGCCAAGGTTGAAGCTGGGACGCGCCCCATACAAAGATCAAGATAAAAGAAGAGTGTGTGTCGAAGATCGACGCCCAGAACGCAAGCAGAAATCCAGCAGAGATCTTCTAGCCAAGATAAAAGAGAGAGAGAGAAACCAAGATAACCATTAATAACAGAATCCGTTTTGCCTCAAGACCCGCAAGTGCATCGTAATTCCGAGCACGGGAGCGAGGCGAATACCGCCTGGGACCAGAGGACAGCAGCCTACCGCGATTTTTAGGGACCGCCCCCGGAGGTCTGACTGCCCGAACGTCGACATCCAGACACACCGACCGTGCCAGGGGACGTGTGGGGATTCTCACCCAAAAAGGTCAAGTCACAGTTAGGACGGGGACCCGGGCTCGCACACCGGGAGTGAACCGTTACTATTCCATATTATTAGTTGGGAAGTACACTCTTTCGCAGAGGAGCTTTATCCATTCCATATTAACTGCAGTCTAGGAGGTTTGTTAGTGATCGGCCCCTGGAATTATTGATAGATTACTGTGTGATAGGACTGTGTATTAGGTCTGTCTATTTTCCTCCAAACGGAGGTGGTGCGTGAGTCGAAGAGAAGATTATTGGTAAGGGTTCGTTTGGAGGTTGACCAGTGCCTTCCAAGCGGAGAACCCTATTTGACTGGAGTGTTGACCCACCGTCCGAGGGTCCAAAAGAATAAGTGACGGGTAGTTGTGTGTATTGTATTCTGTATATTTGAGATTGGTTATCTCTACTCTGGGAGTGGATCTGGTTAGTAGATCACTACTTCTCACTAACTGTACGAGCGTCGTTCGGAGGTATACGTCCACGCTCAGTACTCTTATATTTTTTATACCCATATATTAACAACTCACTAGGTGGAATCCGGTCCGCCGAAGATAAACGGCCCGAGAAGGGGATTACGCAAGGTACACACGCCACTCCGAACGAGGTTTCTCGTTTGGAGGTATACCCGCCTGTTCTCCTCCTGGAAGTTATTCTCCTTTTGGAGGGGGAACAGGTCCCAACGAGGGTAGCACGCGAGCACTATACACCTGGGCGGCAAAAAGTTGTCACCGACTTCGCCACAGCTGGTGCGCGTGCCCGGATTTGGTTGTCTAGTGATTCCACCGAGTTGTTATATTGGATTGATTTTAGGGTGCTGATTGTTGACTTACTTCCTAACTGTGGTTATGGTTCGGAGAAGTAGCATGCAAGAAGGTGAGCGTGAAGAGGCGGGGTGCGGTTCGGCGTCGCGGGCATCGCGCCGAGTACAAGGGCTGCCGCCGGAAGAGACCAAGAGCTTGGACGAAGTCAAGCGCGAGGCTCGGAAGGCCATCGCTGCGAAGCGTAAGGCAGCCGAAGAGAAGAAGAAGTTGGCCGCGGCCGAGGAGCAGACGTCATCCGGATTGGACGTCCAAGATGCGCACCAAGTACTTTTGGACGACGATCAAGAAGAAGGTTTGCCGGACGACGTGGTCAGCGTATTCGCGGGGGATAAAGAACTCAAGATGCCGGCTTTGGGAATGCCCGAAGATGAGGTGAAGATTTTGGAAGACCCCACTCGGAGACTGGAAGATGCTCCGAATGAAGTATCCCTGGTTGTGGATGGAATTTCGTGTTCTCCACAGCCAGATGCGGAAGTCGAAGTACTTCCGGAAGGCGACGCTGATCCTCTCGACAAGGCGTCGCTGGTCAAGACGGAGAAGCCATTGGTGACGGTCTAGGAGGACAAGGAACTTCCAGGAGTCGATCCGGCAGTTCCCGTTTTGGAGACTCCCGGTTTCCCACCGGTTGAGACTCCTCGACGGGACCTTGGAGTGAGTGTCGCGGAGATCCAAGCGCGCGATTACGTCGCAGAACAAGTTCGGCGCTGGGAGCGTGCTCCGTCCGGAAGGATTTCGCCTCCCTCTGTGGAGTACACGTGGTCCGCTGTGACTTGGGATACCGCGGGCTGGCAGACAGCGATACTTGCGACGTCTGGATACCTCCGGGATTGGTCACTGTCGGCGACTTCAGAAGACGCCTTGGTGGTGGAACTTCGCCCGGAACGACGGATGCCAGCGATGGCTCAAGATCTGACTGCGGCGACTATCCCACCTGGATTATGATCTCCGAGGGAAAGTGTGGCTGCACTCCAGACTCTACTCTGTGAAGCTGGGTTAGAGTTCACAAATCTCGTCCCAGAGTGGTTCAAGACGCGTGCGTCCAAGATCCATCGAAGCAAGGTCTACTAGGTGGTGGCAGATTTGCTACAACTCTTGGGTGTAGAGATGCTGGAGTGGCAACAAGTGACGGCTAAGGCTTCCGGGAGATCTGTGCTTCCAGAAGGAGTCAAATCGGAACGTCCTCCCAGATTGGATTACCACGCTGAGGATGCCGAAGGAGATCTCTTCATGAATGACTACGAGTCGGACCTGCTGGGTCGCGAGTTTGTGATGCGATTCCGGACGTTGGGGATCCGAACGACGAGAAGTCCAAGAGGATCATCCCAGAGTGAACCTGATGCCAAGCGTCCACAGGCTCATCCGCCTCAGCCTCCATCTCTGAGTTCGCTGCCGCTGTACGCTTCGTCAGGGACGGGACCAAGTACGGTACCTCCCAGCGAGGTTAACTCCGTGGCCCAGATGAGTGTCTCCCGGAAGACGGAGTCAAATTCCGTACCGAGTCAGTCAGATGTCTCGGGGCAGTCAAGTGTTTCCCAGCGAAGTTTCGTGACTGGAAGTTTGTCGTCGAGAGATGAATCCTCTGGCTCCTCGATGTGGTTGTATGAGGGAGGGCACATGCCCTACGTTGGTTACCACCCCATGGTGATGACGGCTCACGGAGCTAGTGGTTTCACGCCAAGCGGTCCGGAGATGGGCATGTACGTTCAAAAGACGATCATCCCGCTCGTCCAAGAGTCGAAACCTGATGTGGGAGATGTGGATATGTCGGAGTCCGAAAGAGATGTCAAGACGGTGAGGATGTCCCAGCGACGAACACGCCGCAAAGACCGTCGACCCGACACATCCTCAGATGAAGAGTCCTCCGATGACAGTTACTACTCGAGACGCCGGGAGAGGGGAAGACGCCGACCGTCCAAGCGAACATCTGGACGTCGCAGGTCGACTTCGCGACACTCCGAGCGATCCAATCGCTCGGGGTATTCGGTCAAGTCTACGGGATCAACCCAAGCGGCTATGGAGTTTATGCAAAAGATGGCAGTTTCGATGGCGAGAGTGGAGGAGAAGGTCACTCAAGTCCAAGAGCAGAGTGCGAGAGTCGAGAAGGAGAATGTACTACCTCGGACTTCACCCAACTCAGCAAGCTTCGCTCCGATGTCTCCAGAAGTTGTGGAGGCGCTGCGAGCGGAAGGAGCTCTGAACGAACATCAGCGAGTGGAAGCGACTCTGGTAGATTTCCAGGCACAGTTGGAGTCTGAGAAGAACCGACAAGCTCTGGAAGTCGCAGAGGAGAAAGCTCGTTTGGAGTCCGAAGGGAGGCGACAAGCGCTGGAACTGGAAGCGACCCGAAAGGAGTTGCTAGCTGTCCGGGAGGCGCGCGAGAGGGATCGAGACGCTGCTCTTAACGTCCAGAAGTTTTACGCATGTCAACTTCGGGAGAAACGTGCCGCAACGACACAATCCAACCCTCGTGACGAAGTCCTGGTGACCCATCAAGTCCTAGCGCAGGCCGCTCAGACGACCGCGGAAGGTCATTTCGCAGCGCAATTGCAAACGACTCTGCGAAACCTCCAACAAGCCCGGGTCAAGAACGACGCTGCGAGTAGGAGCAGAAGCGCGACTCAAGTGAAGACTGAACAGAGCTCTGAGAAGCGAGGTCCTCCCGGACGTACTCCGCCTGGAGGTTCGGACCCGCCCAAGAAGGACGCTGGGAAGTCAGGGTCGTCGAGACGGGGTTCCGCAAGGAGAATCTCCAAACGAGAAAATGACCCTCATGACTCCGACCCGGACTCTGACTCGGAGAAGAAGGACGATGAAAGTTCTGATGACTCGGACAGCAGTTTCTTCGAGGAGTCGATTCCGAACGTAATGACTTCAAAGACGTCTCAAGCTGGGACTACGGTGTTTACGTACAAGCCTTTCGTGAACGCATCGGCCCTGGAAGCCTTCAATGAAAAGGCATCACTATCGACACGCATTCGCTGGTTGGAAAAGTTCCAGAGTATGGCAGTTCAAGGGGGGATAGTCTGACAAGATGCGCATTTACGAGATGAAGCTGAAGCTGTCGTCGTCCGCTCGAGACTGGCGCTATAATTTGGATGAAGACGTACGTCACAGCTGGAAGCGATTCCTGAAGGCGTTCAAGGAGAAGTATTGCAAGGCGAAAATGTCCGACTCTGAGAGGTACTACAGTATGACCCAGAAGAAGACGCAAGCTCCGCTGGAATTTATCTATCGCCTGAATCGGGTTGCTGATAAGACTGGGATCAACTTCCGGAAGTCGTCCAAGGAGAGGGAACGTCACTTCAAGGTGTTCATGAAGAAGCTCCTGGACTCCTCACGTCGCTCCACGCTACAAGGTCAACGCTTACATAGCTTGGAGGATTTGGAGTTCGTGCTCAAGCAGTATGAGGAAATGCATCAAGACGACGATTATGAGACTCCTCCTCCCAGACGCGAATCTCGCCCGGACTACATGTCCGCTGGGAAGTTCCGTCCGAAGCGTCCTGCCAAGGCTTACGTTGCGCAAAACAGGGCGGAGTCCAGTTCGGAAGATGAGAAGCAAGTGCACTTCCAAGAGACGGCCGAAGAAATCCCAGATCAAGAAGTGGAGACAGGGTCGTCGGAGAGTCAACTTCCGGAAGATTGGTCGCAAGTATATCGGGCGATGGAGAACGCCGGTTGGAAACCCCCTCCGAGAGAGTTCCGACCTAACGATTCGTCGCCCCGATTTGGCAAGCCGCTGGACACGTCCAGATTTTGCGAGACATGCAAGCGTTTTGGACATAACGAAGATCGCTGTTGGTCCGGACTCCAGTGTGATCGATGTCATCAGCAGGGACATCCAGCCCAGTACTGCAAGACATCCCCGTGCAAGTTCTGTGCAGGTTTCCATGGAGAAGTTTGCGAAGGCTCTAGAATCTTTCAGAAGCTGAGATCGTTGGCCTCCCAGGGGACGTTCGAGATGCTGAAGTCACTCTGGAAGCAAGCTCTGGGAGGAGAAGAAAATTATGGGGAAGAGCAGTTAAACCTGTAAGCCCGCTGGATGGGGATCCAGAACGCGCCGGGCCGAAGAAGCCCCCAGAATTGTGTGCCTTAGTGTATATGGGACCCGAGTTGAAGAGTCGGACACAAGGTAATCACGAATGTATGACTGTATTTCAAGATGATGATTCTCGCTCGGATGATTCTCGTTTGGACGTCCCGGAGTTGGATCCGCCGATCGAGTTCCGTTTGGAGCCTGGAGAGAGATTTGGCTGGTGGAAGGATCATGAGTCAGATGATGATCGAAAAGTGGCGACGGTGCATGGCGCGGTGAATAATTACCGCATCCCGATAATGCTGGATACCGGAGCGTCTGTGAGCATGGTGAGTGCGGACTTAGCGCGTAAGCTCAAACTCAAATTAAGTGTTCACAGTCCTCTGCGAGTGTCCGGTCTGGGAGGAGTGCCTACCGTAATTCGATCCAAGGCTCAAGTCAAGGTCACAATCGGTCCAAGAGTGGTTTACATCCTGGACTTGTGGGTTGCGAACATTGGTGAAGGGATTGATACCCTCCTGGGTATGGATTTTATGTACTCTGCTGGTGTTCGGATCTGCGTTCGAGAAGGACTTGTGAAACTCCCAGATGAGGAAACCATCCTGCTCAATCAAGGAGGAGTGATCCGGAAGTCTCAAGGTTTGGACCTCGCTGTGACGCCAGATTTCACGACGAGGTTGCTCCCGGGGAGAAGTGTCGCAACGCAGATCCGCTATGCTCAGATGGATCCACACAAGGATGTGGTCTGGGCCGGTCGAGGAGACTGTTGGGTGACCAAGCTGATCTTCGCTTCGAGATCGTACCCAGTCGCTGTGAAAGTGGTGAACATTTCGAACAAGAACCTGACCATCAGCTTCTAAACGCCCATTGCAAGGATTGTCGAACGGGACTCCTTCCCGATGGCTGGTCGTTTCGTGCGTCCAGGAAGCCGAAAATATCTGGAGTGGCAACATCTCATCTACGAGTCTACTTTCTCCGATCAGATGGAACGCAGGTTTGACGAAGTGACCCAGATGAACGAGGACCAGGACCCGCCTTGCGTCGAAAAGGAGGAGTATGGTTGGCCGACCCGAGTGTTGAGGCGACCGATTCCAGAATCCGCTGCGGTGCGAATTGTCCAAAAGACCGAGCAAGATGACACATCCTCTGGGACGTCCAAGCGGGAAGAGCCGACTTCTGAATCAGAGGTGTGCTCGGAATGTGGGTCAGACGCTCAGCTTGTCGGTCCGGAAGGAGATGGTGAAGACGAATGTGATTTTGATGATGCTCTGGAAGAAGACATGTCTCCCAGCGAAGATGGTGATGGAGATGAATATTTCGATGCGATCAGTCTGGACGACGATTATGTGTGTGACCCTCCAAACGAGATTCTCGAGGAGGAGGATGATGAAGTGCCGGTCCAAGATTGGCCTTGCACACCCTTGCGGAAATTGGAGTTGGAGTACGAGCGCTGCATGAAGATGAACGCGGAAGAATTGGACTCAGAGCCGACCATTTACATCCACGAAGGGAGTGAGTTGCTGTCCCAGCTCCGGGATCAGTTAGTGCTCCTCCCAGAGTTGAAGGATCTGAGTCCCAGCTGTGACATCGAAACTGCAGACGTCGGAGAGCCAGGGATTACGACTCCAGACGAGGAACACAAGATGAGAAACATTTTGAAGTATCATCGCAGTATCTTTCTGGGTGATGCTAATGCCGCCCCTGCCCCGGCTCGAGGAGTAGTATGTGACTTGGATGTTGGAGATGCCAAGCCGGTGGCTCAGCGTTCACGATCTGTGGCTCCACACCTTCCGATGAAGGTATACGAGTTGATCAAGAAACTTTTGGAGAAAGGACTTGTGGAGCATTCCGAATCGCCTTGGGCTTCGCCCATCGTCATCGTCTTGAAGAAGAACGGGGTCGACATCCGGATGTGCATCGACTACCGGGTTGTGAACATGTTCATTAAACTTTCGAACTACCCGCTGCCTTTGATCGATGATCTGCTGATTGGTTTCGAGAGCGCGATGTGGTTCATGAGTCTGGACATGGCTAGTGGCTTCTGGGCGATTCGTATGACGGAACGCGCGAAGCTGATCTCCGCTTTCGTATGTCCGTTTGGACACTTCCAGTGGGTGCGTATGCCGTTTGGATTGAAG